>JAULBS010143454.1:0-12579 GCA_032355785.1 Symmetromphalus regularis | reverse complement strand
ATACCGTATGTTTGACAGTTTATTGTTGCTGATTGAACTAACATTGAAATATTGGTAAACATTCCTTATGTAAATCACGTATTACAAATACCGTATGTTTGACAGTTTATTGTTGCTGATTGAACTAACATTGAAATATTGGTAAACATTCCTTATGTAAATCATGTATTACAAATACCGTATGTTTGACAGTTTATTGTTGCTGATTGAGCTAACATTGAAATATTGGTAAACATTCCTTATGTATATCACGTATTACAAATACCGTATGTTTGACAGTTTATTGTTGCTGATTGAACTAACATTGAAATATTGGTAAACACACAAAAAAAAAACGCCACAACAAGGAAACAAAATACAACGCGGAGACACAAATTATTGTCAGATAGTTATTCGCTTTTCTTAATCACCGTTTACACATTTTAAACACCATTCAATCTGCACACTTTATTTTCTTCAAACTTTTAATCGCTTGTCAAAAGACACCATTAAGTTGGCATTTCATTGACACTAAAATTGTTGGCTTCGTCTTGTTTGAACATGTACCACTATATAAACAAGAAATAAAATATCTATGGTCGTTTGACACATTTTAATGCATTTTCATAAACTTTTGTTTAATATTCTCTGGAAGTGTTTTCAATGGGAGATAACTGTGAAACGTCCTTCTGAGGTGCGATTGGTCGTCAGAATGATCTCGTTTCAGCCAGCATTCTGCAACTGAAGTAACAGAGACCGGACTGTGTGCTATTCTGTCTGTGGGAAAGTCTATACAAACGATCCCTTGCTGCTAATCAGAAAGAGTAAACTATGTGGCAGTAGCGGGTATCCTCTCAAAAGCATGAGACTCAAATAACGTCAGTTTGACACCAATTATCGACTTAATAAAAAATGTGCTGAAGTGTCCTTAAGCATACAGTCCTTTGCTTTCCGTCAAGAGACCTCATCATTGTATTCTTATATCCACTGATATTGAAATCATTGATTTATCATTTTCAAAATTTAACACCATATAAAAAACAAATAAAATACCGATCGTAGTTGAACATTTTACTGCATATTCATATATTTTGTTTTATGTTCTCCTTAACACATTTTTACTAGACGCTGTCTCCCTGGAACGTGATGAACGACTGATGTTCATGTACGTCTCTGCTAATAAATGACTTCCTCGAAACGGATGAGCTAAGCATCATGGGGGAATTATATGCTTGCCAAATGCATTGATCACATCGAGCAACTCTGCCCTAACACCCATTCACAATAATTAGATGCAGTAAGATAACACAAAACATGCACATGCAAATGAATGCTCTCAGTTTCAGATCTGTCTGTCTGAATATGCTGAGCGATGTTACAACGGGTACAGTTTAATAAAGACCAAAACAAGCACATAACGTCTGGCTATACTCAACAATATCCGAAATAGCACATACGGTTACGTTTTCAGCACCAACAATGTTTGGTCTGCACAAGACAGAGCGAAAGGAAATAAATAAACGAATGAATGAATTAAAGAATGAATGAATGAATGGATGTATAATCAACCAAAAAGGAAAGAATGCATGAAATCCATGATTATTTATTTCATAAACTAGATGACATTCCTGGCAGGAATTCTGGAATTAGATAACCACACCATTTAGGAGGAGGCGTGTGTGGACACACGTTGTGCACGTGTTTACTGCCAAAGGAAATGATGAAAAGATACATTAAAAACATATTCAATATTTCAACATGCATACTTTCTTTTCTGGTTGAGTATATTAATGAAAGTATGAATGAATGGTTAAAAATGAATTAATGGATGAATGAGCCAGCGAACGAAGGAACGACAGGTAGGATGGACTAAAGGTGGGGGAAAAAAAACTAACCAAATACGAATGAAATACATATTTAACGACACTTCAGCAAACAGGAAACTTCGGTTGTCATTCAGTGGAGTATAAAATATTGATTATTGTATCACAAATACAAATAATTTGCAGTGAAAAATATTCCAATGCAAAGTATATAAGCAATTCAAAATATCACAGACTCACATGCACGCAGACATGCTCACAAAACTAGAATATATCATAAATTTTAAAATAAGTTGTGGATGGAATATAAAAGTGTTAACAATATATGATTGCAATACACAAGACATACAAAAATGTATTTGCTTCACACGCAATGATATATAAGAATGCATATGGACGAAGAATATTTAATAAAATGTTTTATTTGACTGGCGAACCTGACATAAAAAATCATTTTAAAATATTTCAAATTCGATTGAAAATGGTGCATGAGAAACCGGTCTTTTTAATATAAAAAATGACTAAAGCTATTGATGCAAGTTTTACTTCATAACAAATCAATATCCATGACATTTCTAAATATCAACTGTGACTTTTACAAAGATTAATTGAATGTATTTCTAACTGAAATATGTCTTGTCATGATTTGTTGCTATAAAAAATCGTATGAAAAAATATCCATTCAAAAATCAATGTATTTTACTTCCTTATTTTTAAAATGAAACTTCAGAAATATGACCTACGACATTTCAACACTTTAATTAACGAAAGAAGTCTCAATGGGCCAAATGTCATTTACAATTCTGAAATAATATGGAATTCTGTTGTTGCTGTAGGGTTGTTTGTTGTAGGTTTTGTTTATTTATTTCTATTTAATTAATTTTTATCTAAATATAATGTAATTTTCAATTGTAAATTAATAAGTAATTAAAATACTATATTTAAAATATGTGTAAGTAAAATACAAGGCCCAGTTGTTCAAAGCACGGTTAAGCTAACCATTGGTTAGTTGAATATTTCAAAACCAAATTATAAATAATTCCAAATAGTTATAAAAGAGATATGTTGAAACTTAGTTTAATATAGCCAAGGTATCCATAAATAATCAAATCAGAAGTATATTTGAACTTTCTATGAAGATATTTTAAAGAGAAATATTCATCTACACCATGGTTAGCTTAACCATGCTTTGAACAACTGGGCCCAGATCTACAATTCACGTTGTATAACTAATTTCAAGCTAAACTCACATTCTTGAGACTTGTTTCTTATGGAAATTAAAAATTATATTTACAATTATTGTTATTAAAATACCATATTTAATTCTCAAATATAAAAAAAATTGTAAATAAAGTACAAACCTTCAATCCACGTTGTATAACTAATTTCAAGCTAAACCCACAGTCTTCAAACGTGTTTCTTCTTTGAAATGAACATTTGTATTTATAATGTTTATGTTGCAATTAAAATACCATATTTAATTCTCAAATATAAACACATTTGTAAATAAAGTACAGATCTACAATTCATGTTGTATTACTAATTTCAAGTTAAATCCACAGACTTCAAACGAGTTTCTTCTTAGAAATTTACATTTATATTTATGTTTATGTTGTAATTAAAATATCATATTTAATTCTCAGATATAAACTAATTTTTAAATAAAGTACAGATTACAATCCAGGTTGTATTACTAATTTCGGGCTACACCTACATTCTTGAGACTTGTTTCTTTATGGAAATTAACATTTGATCACTTTCGATTTCTCGCAAAATGTCCTTCTGCCAAAGCATGCCTTAATTAAGGCTTTATGTATATTTAATGTTGCTTTCGTGTTGTTAACCACGCTATGTCCCAAATGTTGACCTAGTAGCTGTCTATTTTGTAGATTTGTCCATCTTGTAATCTTATAACAATAGCTTTAATCATCAGTTTTAATTTGAAAAAAATATCATGCACAGAGATTGAAATAGCAACGTTTCAAATGAAATGTCAGCGCCACTTTGTCAATAAACAGAAAACTGGTTTAGTTTACAGCATGTTAGATATAGTTAATTATTGATTTTGTTGTATCAGTATTTAAGTACGGTTGTACTAAATACTTTTTTAAGAAGTCGTTTTAATTTACTGATATTAAACGCCTCTTTCTGAAGAAAAGAATTTAAAAAATAAATAAATAAAAATATATTAGCAACTCAATCGCTCGCAAGCTCACTCGTGCGCATGCACGCTCTAGACAATTTTCATTTAATGGTGGGGAGTATTTAAACATTTCATTCGTTCGTCCATCCATCCGTCTTTCCATCCACTGGTTTCAGACAAGTTATTCATGTATTTAACTATTAACAGGTAGGAACACATTGGAGTGGGTAACAATGAGATAAGCTAATAGTCTTACGTGCAACTTACACCTGAATTAGTACTCCATATGGTGATCATCAAATATTAATTAACTCTACTCTTAGTGACTGAAAGTAAAATAAACAACACGGCACAATATACTCTGTTCCATTCTACCCTACCGAACTGGAAATAGTAAAATCTATACTGGCATCCAGGAGGTAAATATTTAATAACATATAGATCACATGATCAGGTAATGTAGCACTTGCGTCCCCAAGCCCCAGACACACGCAATACGTGGCAGAATTCATTATATTTGCTGCCATTTTCAGCTGTCACAAATGAATTATTCATGGTTAGCAGTATGGCTCTCAATTGGTTTTCTTAGCCAACGATGAATTAGTACGTTTGATCTAAGATAATTGTTTGAGATACAGTGTGTTCTTCTATAAATTCTTTCCAGTTAGAAATGTATTTGAATTGGTAATATGCTAGACCGTAGGAACGACGTTTGAAATGGAGGGACCTAATTAAAAGAACATATTTTACTAGAATGAGTGAGAGGCGAGACATTCCCTGAACATTGTTTTTAAGTAAATGGTGTTAAACAGGATTTCCAGATATCTGAATAGCAAAACTTCAATTATGTGTTTAGAGGGATATTTGACCATTTATATCAGTGGCTATAGTGCGAGATGGGTACTTGATATAATTCGACGTACATGTTATGCATGCATATAATATTATTAAGATCTACAAATATATAAATGCTACCTTCTATAACAATATATGACACCAATAGCCGATATTTATTTTTGTGCTTGGCGTTGGGGCGGGGGTCATTAAACAAACAAACATCTTCTATAACAACATCATATGTAAAATGTATTTCACAGTTAATATATAGTAAATCTGTTTGGTTCGAGATCGACTGGTCTAAAACAGGTCAATGCTCAACCCAGAAACGAAGTCCCGATTATAACAATAATAATAATCCCTTGGCTGGTATGTACTGATATCATAACTGGCTTATTAAAGGCCGTGATTTGTGCTATCCTGTTTGTGGAATAATGCATATAAAACACCCCTTGTTGCTTATCGGTAAGAGTAGCCCCATTTCGTCTCTCCAACAAACACTAATCTATAGCTAAGCCAGACAAAGGAGGAAGTAGTATGCTCAGGACAGCATGCTTGAACTGTAATTGGACCTAGAACATAAGTACAACCAACCAACGTGAAAGGCGAAATACCACTCGTACTAATATTTCAATCACGTCAGTTATAGATTAGTGCAATTAAACATACTTCGCTCGAACCGCTAATCTATCAAACATCAAATGTCAACGACGCGTCAAATGCTTTGCATCGATCAGAAGAGTGCAAATCTGCCAAAATATGGTTAAACGAGAGATGTTGGCGCATTATTAACGCCAGGAGAGTCTCTTTATTTTGTTTGCCAGGAGGAGTTATATGTGCTCTACCACGAAACCCCCATTATTACATTTCTCTCTGGAAATTTTCATGAAAGGACTGATTCCTTAACGAAACTCCAGTATATGTTTAGTTGTCAAAGATATAATAGTTTGCGACTCATGGTCTTCAGAGGAAAGACACTATCGCCACATATACTACTATTTCCCATTAGCAGCAAGAGCTCTTTTATATGCTCATACCCACGGAAAACATGACACATTCAAAGTTGTGGACCGCTGGTCAGAGCTAATTGGGTAAACATACCCTCTAAACCTTGAGGCCAGTACAGAGATTTAAAATTCCATGCTTCGACTGAGATTTGATCCCAGTACCTACCAGCCGTGATAACTAAACCATAGGGATCGGTAAACATTTACAAGATGATCAGAGTACGACCATGGCACCAGTTTCACTTCAGGATGAGTCCATTGCAAAGCTCAATATGAAGGTGTACAATCGCTTAACTGATCAGTCCTATCACGAAGACTGTGGTTTGTATTTTTTTCTGTGCGAACGTGCATCTAAAAGATGCTGTGTTGGTAATGGGTATAGAGAATACCCACAGTGCATGGTGGCAGTGGGTTTCATTTCTTTCTGATACTAACATCTCCATCTCTCCTGAGGAGAAATCCAGGCAGTTGAAAAACAGATCTATAATATTTAGTTAAATTTTGCTAACTAGATGTCAAAATACTGAACTTTTTCTGAATCTTGCTAGATTTTAGGAGATATTTGGCCTATTGGTTGGTTGTACTTATTTTCTTGCTTATATCCAATTACAATTCAAGTACATTGTCCTGGGCATACAATTTCCTATTCTTTTATGCTTGCTCAAAATCGTAAGGGTCGAATACCCTGCATTGGTCGAACCAAAAACAAATCCTGAACTTTTGCTGATTCTTGCTAGCTCGAATCCGGAACGGTCGAATACCCTGCACTAGTCGAACCAAGAATAAAGTACTGAGTTAGTCATGCAGTAAATCTATATAAAATCCATGGTTAGGTTAAACATATGTAGCATCGAACATTTGAATGGTGAGTGATCTAAACAAATAGGTTTCAGTGTGCTGTTTTTAAGACCACGTTTATACTGCTGTAATCTATCTGCTCAGTAATGTACCGTATATTCCCTAGATATTTGATTATTGATAGTAATTCAACAGTTGCAAAACACATATGTAAACGAGAGGTTACGTATATTACCTAGATATTTGATTATTTATAGTAATTCAACAGTTGCAAAACACATATGTAAACGAGAGGTTACGTATATTACCTAGATATTTGATTTGTTTTGAAAACTGCTGATATATTATTGATAGTAATTCAACAGTTGCAAAACACATATGTAAACGAGAGGTTACGTATATTCCCTAGATATTTGATTTGTTTTGAAAACTGCTGATATATTATTTATAGTAATTCAACATTTGCAAAACACGTGTGTAAACGAGAGGTTACGTATGTTTCACAATAAATTAATATACCGTATATTCCCTAGGTATTTGATTTGTTTTGAAAACTGCTGATATATTATTTATAGTAATTCAACATTTGCAAAACACGTATGTAAACGAGAGGTTACGTATGTTTCACAATAAATTATGGAATTCTATATACAAATGTGACTGAACATATTAATACATTTGTCAATCCCTATATACATGTACTATTTTCCGGACATCGTAACATGGCAATATCTTATCTCATATTTATAGCACTGCTACTTTGTTTTCCTTTTTATTAGGATTTTCATTATTAAAATTTGAAAACAAATTGTAGTCACCAGTACTACTATTATTATTTTTTTTTTTAATTAGGAAGGCGTTGTAAGTTGGATAACTTGTGCCTAATTCTTTTGTGTATGATTCATAAGCAATAAAACATATTTCAATAAACCGTAACATACTAAAGTGTTTTCGTATTAAAAGTGTAAATCTACACAAGACAGAGTCCAGCGTATATGTAGACAAAACGTAAAGATGCCAGGTGTTCGCAAAAGATGAGGATATCCTGCTCACCGATGGAACCCATCTTAAACACAATCCTTAGTTTTAGTATGGTGAAAATGCTAAATATTCTATATACGATTTTCCGCATTTAAGTGTGAAGCATAAAATAAAAAGGCAAAAGATACCAAGTTTTCTGGTAAGTTTAAAATGTATCGATGTTCCAAATTTTTCTAATTCTTCCAGTTAGAGGCCACATTTTTCAAAAGTGATCTATGACAAATCAAAGAGAATGCGGGTAGTATTTTAGACAAAGAAATCAATTTAGTTTAAGTGTTATACACTGCTACAGTAAAAAAAAAAAAAAAAAAAAATGAATTAAAGAATCTGATTTAAATAGAGTACACTGCTCAAGAATTTAAAAAAAAGTTCACCAAATAAACCGAACTAAAAAAAATCTTTAAACTCTCGGTATTTCATCAAGTGAACGACAAATACAGATGAGGAAAATTAATGAGAATGCAGACATTCCCACATGAATAAGAAGAAGCCTTTGAATCGCAGACGTTCATTTTCCTCTGCCAAAAGCCCGGATGAGCGACCGTATCTCTTAGATGCTACGCCTCAAGAATATTCACGTTAATCAGTTCAATCGAGAACGTGACTAAAATAATACTAAATGCACTGCCATTGTCTCTGTTTATGTTTCAAGTGCTGCAGTTCGCTCGTATTTGAGACAACTAATTGTGTTTTCTGACCTCCACTGTGACCCTATCCAATTTAGCCAACACAAATAAAAGTAATTAGTGTTTAAAAATAAATATTTAAGTAGCAAAATACATATTTTTTAAACCAAACGGTTGATAAATATAAACAAATTATATTACAGGCTTTAACCAATCCACTAATCGTCGATACTGGGTACTGAGAATTTAGATTACCCTAATGGATGCGATATACAAAGACTGGATCTTATATTGAGAGATGTCCATGTATTTACATTCCATTAGGGTACTGAGAATTTAGATTACACTAATGGATGCGATATACAAAGACTGGATCTTATATTGTGAGATTTCCATGTATTTACATTCCATCAGGCAACTGATAATTTAGATTACCTTAATGGATGCGATATACAAAGACTGGATTTTATATTGTGATATTGTGATGTATTTACATTCCATTAGGGTACTGAGAATTTATATTACCCTAATGGATGCGATATACAAAGACTGGATCTTATATTGTGAGATTTCCATGTATTTACATTCCATCCGGGTACTGAGAATTTATATTACCCTAATGGATGCGATATACAAAGACTGGATCTTATATTGTGAGATTTCGATGTATTTACATTCCAAAATCATATCAGAAATTTCTATTTTGTATTGTACAGACAGCTCCTAAACGGTGTAAAAGAGGTGTAACGCCCAGAATATTAAGGCCAATAATAAAAATCTACCTGATACGTTATACTGGTCAAACTTTTATTTTAAGCACCGTCTAATAAGAGAAATACAAAATGGCGTCTTAGGATCTATGCTTGAGCTGGTTATGGTGCAAAAAGCAACATGGAGATGGAGAAATGAAATGACAGATAGACGGAAAAACGGATCTTTCTATTACTTTTGTTTAATGACACCACAAGAGTTCATAGATTTGTTAAACATCGGTTATTCGATATGAAACATTTGGAAATCTGAAATAGTCTTCAGAGGAAACCCGCTATTTTTTTATTAGAAGCAAAGGGTATTTTTTTCCATAGCATATACCTCAGTGAATGATATACCAGTTGTGGTGCACTGTTTGGGACGTGGAGAAAAACAATCAGAGAAAGTTTCCACCGACGGGATTCGATCCTACGACCAAAACATCTAAGCCTAACGATGTACGAATTGAGCTAAATCTCACCTCAGATAGATTATAAACATTTTTTATGCTACTTGAAAAAGAAAACTGTTCATTCTAATGTTATGTCAATATCAATGAGAATAATGCTTATACAATATGACCAGTTCTATTTTAACAGTATGCCAGAATAAACATTGCGAAATACAAGCATCGTGTTAAGTATACACCGGACATTTCTTCGCCCACATCCTCCCATACTCAAATAACATCCCTTAATTCTATTTCTGAAACTAAAACAGTCTTGTTCATCAGTGTTTACTTTGTGTGAAATCCGAAGACGAAAGAGAGCACTTGGAACTTGTAACAAAGGAATCATCTTGGACAAATGGACGTGATATAGTTGTTTTCAATTCTTCAGTTAATTACAAATGCAGTAATGGACAGTGTCCACTTGCTGTAAATTGTGCCAATCACTTTGAGTCGGTGTGTATGCGACGTCTTTAGTTTGAATCCAAAGTAGCCTCCGGTATGACATAGGGTTTCTATTTAGCGTGCAGCAATACTCAATTAAATAATAATGATATCCAAAGCTGCTTTCAAGGTTGCCGACATGTTTTTCTCGCCTGTGTTACTTGTATTAGGACCAGCCAGGAGATGACTGGAAAGAATATATTTAACAATGGCAGATTTAGGTAGATTTAGGGAGATTTGAAAAAATATTCTTATAATTTTATATATTTTTATTATTATTATTTTAATGTTAAAGAATCCGAGTATTCTGTAGCCCACACCCAAATGTATTTTCTGGGCCCGTTACTGTTTAATTGAAAAATTATCTAGAAACACGACTCCCGTTTTAATAGGGCAACACTGTTATTTTTATTCTGTTCAGATTCAAGTTTAAATTTGAGTCAACAATGTTATTTTGTAAACTTTTCTCTGCATTTTCATAGAACCAAGTCATGACGACATTCACTAATGAATCATTATTAAAACAGTGAAGCTACCGGGTGTTCAAAAAGTTTAGCATACTCTGCCCCACTAGAGATAGCGGCGATGAGTGCAGTCATTTGGTTTCCTGATTTTCAGTTGTACTAAGTAGGAAATAATTAAAATTTTTAGTATTCCCTGATGTGTGTTGGATCGTCAGATCATTCGCCTACATTGGACTCATTGGGCTATTTTCAATCCCATCCAGTGGTTCATGATTGATGTAATGAAAGTTATGGTATGTGTGGACTTGTCTTGTGGAAGGTTATTATAAAGGATTCCTTGCTGCTGATAGAACAATCTTGCCTATGTGGAAGTAGCAGTTTTTGTCAATTCGCCAAAAACAAAACAAAAAACATATCAAATTGAAAACCGTATCTTTGTACAAGGTAGTACTGAATCTATAGACTAATATAATATATCACCACTATGTGGTATACCAAATAAGGCGATTTCAATCACGCGATTCAGAATTTCATTGTCAGTTCATAATTTAAAAAAAACGTGACTGTGTATTTGTATTGCCGTTTTATGACTAAAACAGAAAATCTAAAGCTTGAATATTAATAAACAGTTCACCCACGAGCTCAGTCAATCATATACGCAAACAATATAGTTCCCATTCTGTAAATACATTAAAAATCAATCTATTACAATCAGAAAATCTCAAAACAAAGAAACCACAGTTCATTATTTGTTACAGATATGATTTTTCAAATTAAAATTGATATTCTTTTACAAATAATTTTTTCTTCATTATAAAAATTCTTCTAGTATTTAAATTCATCTGACGTTCAGTAAATATTAATACATTTAATCCTTACGCTATACGGCTTTTATAGATAGTAATCAATTACATGCATGTACAAATGTTAGCGAAACTAACATATATAAATACAGCCGTGGGTGTATAACACTTTATCATCTATCTAATGTATCACCAACGGGAGATAAATATGTCTGCGACTTGGTCACCCATTAAACTGTAACTATTCTTTTGGAAAGAATAAGATATTGAATATTTTAAAGACAAAAACAAAGTTTTTTTCTTTTTACTTTTAAGAGGCTATTTTTTTTTGTCATTGAGGGAAAGAAATTGTTAAGAAACAAAATAATGTTATATTTTATACTCTCGCTCGAAATGTCGATGGGTAAGATGAATGCAGCCTACACAGCAAAAATAGCGCCGTACGTTTCACGTAGGAGAAACATATGTTTAACGTACGTTCATGAACGTATTTAAGATGTCAGTATCTTCAGTGAAAAAAGATTAAATTAATCATAAATAAATATATTAATATATCATTAAACTTTTTATTACTATTCTGTCCCTTCTTTTTTCTTCCTTAATCTATATCTTACTTCATATTTATAGCACGAGTGTTCTTACCTTTTCTTCCTTTCTATTAGAATTATCCACTGTTAAATTTGAAAAACTAAATTGTTGTCGCCATCACTACTGGTATTATTATCCTTTTATATTATTTAATTAGGAGAGGTTTGGAAAACTTGTGCCCAATCCTTTTGTGTATTATTATATGCAATAAAATATATTTCGATCAATCAATGATTTTTTTTCATGTAAATAGGCAGACTTATATTTAACGTATGTTTTAAACGTACGTTAAACATATTATAAAAGTATATTTTTCATATAAATGTTAAACATACGTTAATGACGTACACAATAAGATGGAAAGGGCTTCTGTAGATATTTAAATAAGTTTGATGTTGCTATGAACACCATCTTGGTTGCTAAGGAAGGTATATTTAATTAGATTATTTTAAATATCCATTATACATTTCTGAATTAAGTATACCTAAAATCCTACTAAGGAAACTTTTCTAATTACTTTAGACAACTGTTTTATCATTGCTAAGAATATTTGCTAAGAAAGCTGTGTTGATTACTAGGGGGAAAAAAACATAAATAATTATATGTTAAACATACGTTAAACATGCGTTCTGTTAAACGTATGTTCAAAGAAACGTATGTGAAACATATGTTTGCAAACATATGTTTAACAGAACGTACGTTAAATATATGCTAAACATATTCGCCAATTCATATGTAAAACATATGTGGCTATGTGTGCTGTGTAAAGGTACACAGATTAATTGACCAGTTCTTGGGACAATGGGAGATAACCCCGTTATGATATAT
>JAULBS010143443.1:0-12579 GCA_032355785.1 Symmetromphalus regularis | reverse complement strand
TTATGTCATCTTAAAGATATTACAGTTATGTCATCTTAAAGATATTACAGTTATGTCATCTTAAAGATATTACAGTTATGTCATCTTAAAGATATTACAGTTATGTCATCTTAAAGATATTACAGTTTTCTGGCTGTCATTTTGGGAATGTTTATTATAGGCGGGTCAAGTTATGCACAAATACACCCATACACCCCCAAAATTTATAACAAAAGGTTTCCAAGTGTTGTTTTTTTATTTTTTGTTTTATTTATTGGATGTATTCAATGGCAGGAAAAACGTCTACCAAAATCTGACCACCGGAAAGGGGTTAAAAAAGGGTTAATTCCAAGATGGCAGCCGCCGTGAAAATCAGTAAATCCGCTGTGAATTGTTTTAAATTTTGGAATTGAACCATAATTCTTGTTTAAACTCCATGGTTTTAAGTGTAAAGCAACTCACTGGTGACAATACAATTTTGACCCAGCCAGTGAACACCAAAAATCCAAGATGGCGGTCAATAATCAAGAGCAAAGTGCGTCAATACAAATAAGTGCGCAGTGTGCTATCATTTACATAAGACAATTGCATTTGCTTTTTATGAAACATATTAGGGACCAAGGAATGCCATGTGCAGTGATGTACATTAAACGAAAATGAGTCACACAATTTTTTTTGTACTTTAGTCGAAAAACATAAAAAAAAACTGTCTTTCTGTAAGGTCAAAAGAAGTGACAATCGACTTTTCTTTCAATATTGCTAACGAGTGTCTGGAGCCCTATTACTTTAATCGATTTGATAAACTAATGACATTTTAAAAACTCCACGTAAAGGTCAAATACACTGTAGTTCCGTTCTGTACGGAGATTGTCGCTAACGTTGTTGTTGTTAGCTATTAAAATTACCTATGCCACTGAAACGAGAAACAAGTAAGATGTTAGAACTCAATTGGGAATATCAGAATCAGAATGCATTACGGGTCTGATTACTGTGATCCCCTAGGACTAGCGCATAACATCTCAGACTTTAGCCCCCAGTAATTACCCCATTAAGAACCGGTCCCGGTGGCGCAGTGGTTAAGGTATCGGACTTGCGGCTGTGGGTACTGGGATCAAATCTTAGTACAGGCGCGGATGCAGGATTTCTGAAATGAGGTGTTTTAAATGTGATGGGGAAAAATAGTTAATTTTCACGTCCTTACACTAGGAATATAATCTCGATACCGGCTCCAACCCAGAGTGAGTTTCGCAAGACTCAGTGGGTAGGTGTATACCAGTTACACCGACCAGTGGTCCACAACTGGTTTAACAAAGGCTGTGGTATATACAAAGGCTGTGGTATGTACAAAGGCTGTGGTATGTACAAAGGCTGTGGTATGTACAAAGGCTGTGGTATGTACAAAGGCTGTGGTATGTGTGTCGGATAGTGCATATAAAAGATATCTTGTTGCTTTACGATAAGAGTAGCCACATTAGTGTGACTGCAGCGGGTTTCGTCTCTCCTACTAACACTAACCTCTGTCCTGGACAGACAGCATAGGAAGCTGAGCTGTGTGCCCAGGACTGCGTGCTTAATTGGATATAAACACGAAAATAAATACAACCAACCATATCCTCTATCAAAACAAAGTGGTCAACACTGAAATTTGCATTTTACTATATAACTAAAAATACATTGCATGACACTGGATGTCTTCCACAACACTATTGAAAATTCGTTCATATTACAACCCTGTGGAACCAACATCTGTCATAAAATGCAGTAGTGGATCCAGAGGGGGTTCCAAGGGATCCGGACCGCCTTTTCTCCTATTTTGAATGTTTTAAAAATATATTTTCCGAGTGGGAAGATGTCAAAATTAACCATTTCCCCCCAGTCCTGTTCAGCCATCATGTTTGGACCCCCCCTTTCAGGAATCCTGCATCCGCGCCTTCAATGGATTTGCAATGACAGTTCTTAAAACTGTTCTATAATTTCTGTTTTAAAGTATTTAGGCGCTGAACGAAATTATTTCTTTATGATGCGTGGATATGCTATGAAATCTTGTTTTGAAACCAGACGCTTTTAATATGGATGCTGAGGAGAATTTGTTTTCATTTCAGACCTGCGCAATAGACGGATTGTTACCGGTAATGACGTAGTAATATGAGCTACGGAAGTCAAGCAAGATATTTTTATTGTTATGGAAATTGAGCGCCCACCAGCTGTCTCACAATACGAACTGTTTCCGGTGTAGCAGGAAATTACACACCCTATAAATCACAACCCCCCCCCCCCCCCATGTTCATATATGGTTTAGGGTTAGGATCAAGGGCAAAAATCAGTTCCTGAAATGAAATGAAAGTGTGGGGGGGGGACGGAACATACCCTTGTCCAAAAAGTGGGGGACGGACCTTCCTGCTGCCCCCTCCCATCTCCCCACCATTATAGACCACTTGTGTACTTCGGTATAATATTATTTGCGCTACATGGTTTAAAGTGTTACATTGATACAATAAAGAGAAATACTGGTAAAGATTATTATTTAGACATTTTAATTTCACTGAAATTTTCAGATTTACTAAGAAAAAAAGTGGGAGGGGGGGATAATTATATAGGCGTCCCCCCGTCCAAGAAGTTGTGGGGATGTGTCCCCCGTACCCCCAACCCGGGATTTACGCCCATGAGTCTCTGCCTACACTCTGGCTCCATGCCCACCCCACCCCCACTTCCAGGAAGCAAACATGTATATAAATAAAGATTTTATATTAAAAAGTATTAATATTAACTCATTCGTGTTTTTACATTTATTGTTAAGTGGGTGTGGAGGTGGGTGATAACGTTTCTGTTTGCGTGTTAAGTAGGGGCCGATAAATTGAAATTAAAATGCATTAGACTATTGTAGAGGGGTTATTATCCTACAATAACTGTGTTAATGTTATTAATAATAATTCATTAATGATTCAACATAAACTGTTTAATGGGTTTGGGGCGGGCGTGTGTGGAGGTGGGGTGTAAGGTATTTGTTGCATATTGTGTAGGGGCCGAATTGACTTGAATTCAGCAATTTCAACACTTAACTTTGTACAAAAATCTGTTCAAGTTGATCTCCCAACTGTTTAGGTTTAGGGTTAGTTTTTGGGTTAACAACTTTAAGAATACACATGAAAAACTTATAAAGCCATATCATTATTAAAAAACAAAACAAAAACACAACAAATCAACACACTAAAATTTAAAGAACTGTTTAATTGCAAAAACAATGACACCCATAGTAAAATCTCAAAATTAATTACTGAAATTACAAGCAAACTCAGTAAACCATAATTACATATCTCCAATATCATTAACTGCTACGTGAAATATATATAATAAAAATATATTTTTAACTGTATGATGTCATACTTTTGTCACCATGTGCCTTCTTTAAAATTAATCTTTTAGTAGTAGTGTCTATTTTTTAATTATATTTGTGTATATATTCTATGAAGAACTCCTGTTGTCATATTGTCACTATGAATCTCATTTTTGTAAAAAAAAAAAAAATTTCATACATTCTGTCCTTCGCCGGCCTGAATGTATTTAATAAAGGATAGTGGGAAAAATATGGAACTTTCTTGTAACTACATCTTTTCACCATCGCTGTGCTTCAGCGCACAACAATTAATTTAGTAATAATAAAAACAATACAAAATAAGACAGTGCGAGCCTTAGCAAAAAGCCTTTGTCAAAGGTAATGGCTGACGGTCAGTGATACGTGCATTAATAGTTAAAGTGGACAATTCATTGGTCAAGACTGGCTGTCAGTCATGTCTGGCGGAGAGGTCAATTGCAAACATAGAGTCCTGATGACACTTTAATATTTTACCCCAAGCTTGTGCTTTGTCCCATTGAGTTATATGTTATAATTAATTGGCGGTTCCTAAAATGTATCTCATTCTTGTAACAATTGAATGTTTTTTGGCTTTTTATTTTTCATAAACATGTTCCCACCTAATTGTTTGAGATATCAAGGGTCTCATACCTACTGTTTTGTTATATTGTTCTTTAAATCAAATTAGAATGCATTTTGGAGAAATACATATTTTGTTATTTAAAGTTAGTTAATCTCTTTTGAGATTCATTGTATTTAGAGCTCAGTGCATTTAATGCAAAGAAATGTCTGGTAAATTTTCATTGAAGAATGTGACAAAGTTTGACTCTAATAGGCTTAACAAAATGTTATATAAAAATTAAGTTAATATAATCTCTTTTAATATTTTTATGCAACATTTTTTATTACCATCATTCTCCTTAGCGTAACATTTCTAGATATTCCTTTGCATTGTATACATAGAGATGCCAATACAATATAACATCTCAACAGAGGTTAATACTTTAATACTTTAGTACAGAAGGCATTTCAGACAATATGAAATAGGTAAAATATAAAGTGTATTAAAGTGTCAAATAATTATTTTGGACATTCGTTTTTTGCAACACAAAATGTAGATGACATACTCAGAAATTCAATTAAAATCCATAACTAAATAACATTTCAGTCCAGAAAATTGGTGATATAAATAGACACGGAAACATTGTTTACTAATTAATGATAGGTTACTGTGTTACTGATAGAAATGGTTTTATTTCAGCTACTACAACAAACAATGGGCGGAGGCTCAGGCCACCTTGGCAGACCTTCTCCAGCAGGAGATGCCACCAGAACCTTCAAAACCAGAAAGAGTAAGACCAAACATTAACTATATCTTTTGTACACTGTTATCTTTGGTTACAGTATTTTTCAGTGAAATAAATAATTTAACCTGCAGTTATCATTTTTTTGCCCACCACATTTGATGACCATCTCTTTTGATTGGAAATTAATTGAAATGATTTTGAGTTGATATTTAGAGAAACTCAAGCTTGGACTACTTTTGATCTGCTACATAGACGTAACACATACAAAAGAGTAACAAAAACTTGATGTTAAATAGTCTCAGTGGTCAGAATACTAAAGTGGAAAAATGGGATGCATTACTGGTGTTTAAATATAATATTAAAATATATCTCTTATAAATTCGTTAAAAAAATTAATTAATGTTATTATGCATTGGATAATTGGTGAAAGGTTTATTATTTTGTTTACTATATTCTCAATGCTGGTGTTTCTTTCAGGATCGTTTGGCAGCTTTCCAGCTTCTGGCTACAATGTATATCAAGTATATCCAGATCTTCCGCCGTCTTGAGCAGTCCTATGACCAGATTGTGCATCCACAAAAGAGAAGGGTGTTGAGACATGTGCTTGATGGTGTGATGGGTCGCATCTTGGAACTGAAGCATGAGATGGTTAACCTTGAGTTCTCAGAATACCACTATTTTGATGATGTTCTCTCTGATCTGAAACTTACACCAGTATGTATACAACAGTTTTATATAGGCTTAAACAGATTTATATAATTTTGTTCAAGTTGTATCAAGTTATTTTTAGTATCTTCAAAATAGTATATGCAAATGTAAAATCTTTATCTTTGTAATATTGATATTGATCTACTTTTTTCCAGAATGATGTTGAAATTACAATTCCAAAGTATTTTATTATGGAAAGATTGAAACCACTGAAGGAGAGAGAAAAGGTTCTTGGACAAATTTTAGCCAAAATTGGTCCTCAAGATACAGAAAAGGTAACTGATTTTAAATGATTTTTACACCATCAACAGAAATGCTTTTAGGACTGCCACCTTGTGCTTCTATGAGTGTGAGACACCCCTTTAACACATTTCCTAATACAAATATATTTATACCATTAATGTAATTCACAATAAATCAGAAAAACTCTGTATAATATTATTTGCTGTACATTTTTGTTTTATATGTTGTGTTGGTTAATAATGTTTAAAATTAAAATTAACACTGAGCAAATTAACTAAAGAATTTTTATTGATTTGTTAGGACAAGGAAGATATTTTGATGCCACTGGAAGAAGCTATTCGTCTGATTCAAATCCATGAGCGAGCTCGACAGGGACGACTAAGAGCAAAGTTCATGAGAGAGATTCGGCAGCAGGAGGAGAGAGAGAAGCAGTTGTCAACTAACTGTGCTCCAACTCTTGACCCTGACATTGCAGCAATGAGGATTCAGAAGGTGATTATAAAATAATAGTAATGAACCTACAGTCGAACTTCGATAAACTTTGGAAACTCAAAAACTTTGATCTCTCAAACTAAAGACCCGGTCCTGGCTGGATTACTTTATAAACTAGTAGTAACAGACCTCGAACACTCAAACTTCGATCACTCAAACTAAAGACCCAGTCCTGGCTGGATTACTATATAAACTAGTAGTAACAGACCTTGAACTTGAACACTCAAGCTTTGATCTCTCAAACTAAAGACCCGGTCCTGGCTGAATTACTACATAAACTAGTAGTAACAAACCTCAAACACTCAAACTTCGATCTCTCAAACTAAAGACCCGGTCCCGGCTGAATTACTATATAAACTAGTAGTAACAAACCTTGAACACTCATACTTTGAAAACTTTGATCGCTCAAAGTATTTTTTTTGTCCCTGTATAAGGATTTAATGCAAATCAGCCCTTGCAAACGTGAAATGCAAAGTCCTGTGAAGTGGTCAAATGGCCGCTTCAGATGGTAACTGCTGAACAATGAATCACCAGTTAAGCAGAATGAAACATGCATCTTGGCAATCAACTTTTACAGATGCAGGGCTGCATTGATTACATAATACATGATTATAGACACTGGCTAACAATTTTCAAAGAACAGTTGTAATAACTGCTACAATTTAGAGAGATGTGTTTTTGTTTTGCTTCTAATTGAGTCAGCCATGTCAAATTAGCGAATAACTATTTAAATACCACTTAATTGTTTCTGCTAGTGTGCTTCTTTATTAGACAAGAACTGTTAAAATGGTGCTATTTACTCATAGGAAACTAAAAAATACATATGTACATGTTTAGTACTATCAATATTGCATTTTGTAAGTGTTCCACCCTGTTTGCAAATCCCTAAATTATATTAACTGAATCACTTACTTCTATTTGTGTATGTATACATGTGCTCTTTTCTTAATATGTTTTATTTGTGATAATAAATGTAGACGTAGGTATATGTGTGTGTCAAATTCATTTAAGTTATATGTGTGCCTAGTCTAACAATGTGAATGTACGTTTCTAGAAATGGAAATGATCATAATAGCGTCAAACGACATTGGATGTAAACAAACGTATTTTAAAAACTTTACCTTTCTGTGACGTATAAAGGTAATTTCGAAAACTCAAACTTCCAGAAAATCAAAGTATTTCCACTGACCCCTTCAACTTCAAGTTTTTGAAGTTTGACTGTATATCCTCCTGAAACCAGCTCTTCATGGTTCAGTGATATATCAGACAGATAGGGTTACCATACATTCAGCATAATCTAGTACTTGTGGATGCTGCTTAGCAATATGACTGGTTATAAACATTCTCAATGGGTTTATTACAAAGTACAAAAGCTAGTCAAGATATTTGTTCCTTAACATAAGAAAGGTTGCTTAACAGCTAAGCCTTTGTAGGCAATTTATCTTTGTTATTGGGCACCTCAGTCTATGTAGATTTCCTTCTCATCCAAAATGAAAATACTAGTATTGTTTTATTCTTGTTAGATAGTCATTCATTCACTACCATATATAATTTTGTTACCCCTTAACTGGGTTCATATGTTTTTTTAATTTTCCTGCCGAAACAATATGCTTTAATTTTACTGGGTATTTTATTGCCTATTTAATTCACTTTATGAAGTGTTTACTTTACTATTGTGTTTCAGAAATCCAGATATTTTATTTTTGTGAATTCATGTTTACGCATTTTGAACAGGTATGGAAAGGGTTTGCACAGAGGAGGAAGACAAAAAGAGAAAGAGATGAAGAAATGATTTTTATTGGAATGGTAAGTTAGTACATGCATGTAGATGAAAAGTAAGTTTCACATTCTTTTTGTGAGAGATAAGAGATCGAAGTAGAAACTTTGTAAAACAGTTAAATAACAGAAATGAAATATTTTCCTAAATTCCAAATGACTCTTTTTATTGAATAAATAATGCTTTTTAGTTTTTATCTAATTTTTACATAATTTCATTAATATTTCACTTGGTAGTAAATATTCTAAATTATAGTTATTTGTCTTGAATGAATATTTTACAGCCATGAATACATGTTCATGCAGTTAACATGTAATAAAATGTAGATACAGTATTAAATGCTGTTATAATTTCAACAATAACTGGTATTTTTGTACATCAGGCCCCTGCTCCAGTGCCAGCCAGCATGAAGGTTAGTGAACAAAGTATGGCTGTTAAAACTGAGGAGAGTCGACGCCGAGTGCAGGAACAGAATGAGCAGGAGTACCAGCAGGCTCTGATCACCATCAAGGACAAGATCCACGAGACTGAAGGGCCAGACATCAAAGAAACCATGATGGATCAGATCAGACAGTGGTTCATTGAGTGCAGGTGATTCTCACATTTCAAATACTTCCAGACACAGTTAATGTCTCCAATCAATTCTTAAATACCTTGGAAAAACAGTCTAACTTAAGCATTCATTGGGTATAAGCATGCTAATTTTTAGCTGAGAAGCTAAGCTGGAATGTGAAAAATAATAATTATCGTTAATTTTCTCCTGCTAATTCTTACAGTCAGAATTGCCAAATCCTGGTTCTTTGGTTTTCCATGATGTTACGGCATACAGAATATACATTATTTTAGGTTCAGTCCACTTGTAGAGGTGTGGAAAGGTGAAATTATCAAAGTCCTTGCATTATAAATTATGGGTAATTTTTGTTGTGTTTGCTTACATATTGAATGTAATGAACCTACTTTGTTTAAATATTCCTTGAACTCCTCTACAGAGATATAAAGTTTAATGTTATGTTGATTTGATTATTCTATTATGGATACAAATTCATAAAACTTTATACAGTGTTTCACTGATTGTAATGTACTACAATGTTTCTTTTTTTAAATTAATTTATCCTGATTGCACTTAATTATTACTGTGTAAAGTCCTGTTTGCTTAGTAGCCTTGGGTATTTTGTTTAAAGATTGCCTGTTCAATATTTTCTCTCAGAGATGCCACTGGGAAGTTTCCAGAATATCCTGATGAGGATGATGGTGGATCTGCAATTATATTTGCAAAGAAGACTCCAGAAGAACTGGAAAGGGAGATGAAAGAAAAGGTGAAAGTTGATCTTGTCAACAAATTGTAATTGATGAAATTCAGTTTTGTTTTTGCTGATATTTGTCATGAATCCATACAAAGAAGCTAGTCGAGTCTAACTAGTGTTTGTCGTTTGAGATTAACCAATATTGCAAAAAGGTCAAGCTTTTGAGTGGGCAGTTTAACAAATGTCAATATGGGACTTCTCTTCCGTAATGTCTATGAGAAATCCTGTATCTAGCATCACTGAAATTACCAACTTTGGTCACTGTTGTCCAGGAATACTCATCAAGTTTGATAAATTCCTACCTGGAGTGTGGGACTTGATCATTTTGAGAAACAGCAAATCTTTTCAGTGTGGTACTTACCAACTCTATGTGTGTTTGTTGCCACTTATACTGTCTGTGAAGCACTCTGATGTGTTTCTAAATGTTATACAGAGCATAAAACAAACAAACTGGTGTTAGCCAGTAAGGAATACAAATTTATATACTTAAATGTTAGATAAATATCACTTAAGCAAGGCTTATAGTTGCACATTTGGATGTTCATCTCAATGCTTATTACATCTAACCAATGTATGACCCCCAATATCTGATGTTTATTTTTTGTGCTGGGTGGTCATTAAAGAACTAACCAATCAATCAGTGCATATTGCTGAAGCAGTTCTATATTTCATTGTCTAGTGACTTAAATAGATTTATGTATTGATGTACTCACTTTAACATGTGGGGTATTTAATTCACTGGAACACATTTTGTATGTAACTTTATATGAAGAATATCTGGTCCAGGTTCATGTGAAATTCTGGAATAAGACAGTTTAGATATCATTGCATGGTGGTTTCCTTCAGAACCTTTCATGTTTCGTCATTGTTTAGTACATACATTGATTTTATTATTGGTATTTTCTTCTCTTTGTAGGAAGAGAATAAGGAGAAAAAAGGAAAAGACAAAAAGGGAAAGAAAGAAAAGAAAGAGAAGAAAGGAAAAAAAGGAAAGAAAGGGAAGAAAGGAAAAGGAGGTGATGATGATGTAAGTGTAATCGATAGAATATAATGAGATCAAAAAGGTAGAATACATTCATATCTGATTAAATTCATTGTAGGAGTCTATGCTATTCTGTTATCTTTTATATACTGTCTTTTGAAAGCTGTGACTGAATTGGTTTCTGGTAGTTCTTGCTAATATACATGAATATATTTATAGGTCAAGTATTTTAAACGGATCCACATACAAATATATATTTATTAAGCTACTATAATAAAGTACTTAATATACAAGCTTCAACCCAAGGTGTGAAGTATTTGTGTAGACATCCTTATATGAAAAACTATTGAAAAGATACCCCGTTGGGTCCATTTTTACTTGTTTAAATATCAGTTTTGTCACTGAAGGTTCTCATTTTACTCAATTCACCCCACTGTGTCAGTATGTATTAATTTTGTATTGATCTGTATTTGATTTTAGGAAGAAGAAGAAGGCTGGAAAATGACCCAATCAGAATTTGTTCCAGCTGTCGATGAAGGTTCCAGCACTTATAAAGGTAAAGATATTTTGTAGTTAAATTTGTTTCACAATTCCCAGGAATTTGCTGCATGTAGTCATTATGATATGGCTTTCATATACAGGTTGATTTAATTTATTTGTTGTTATAAGACTTTTTTTTACACAGCTGTCTATTGTATTGAGTGCCAGTTATAATTAATCTGAAAGTATAGCCTTTCTATTATATATGTGACAAAACAACCGATTTTTATAATCAAAGGTACTTTTTCTAAACCTCTTTCT
Organism: Symmetromphalus regularis; assembly: GCA_032355785.1. Lineage (NCBI taxonomy): Eukaryota > Metazoa > Mollusca > Gastropoda > Neomphalida > Neomphalidae > Symmetromphalus > Symmetromphalus regularis. The sequence goes on along the minus strand of JAULBS010143443.1, from coordinate 1,634 downwards.
GTGCATAATTATTTAAAAAATAATTTATTTCTTAAACTTCCATGATTAATTGTGTGTATAATAAAACCTTTTTCATTAGGTGTCTGGCAGACTCGTGATGAGCAGGAAAACTTTTCACAAAAACATGACTCGGAACTGATTAAGGAAGAGAAGAGAATGGAAGTTGAGGATGAAATAAGAACTCAAGTTGATGAATTGATGAGAACTGAATTAAAGAATCTTAAAGTTGTGAGTTTTGTGTTAATTATGTTAATCTTTACAGAATATTGTGTGTATATTGGTGGGATTTGAACTGGCTATTTCAATTTCAAGTAGCTTTATAATGTGCCCACGTCCTGTTAGGTTCGGGCACGGTTGCCACAGGCCCAATGTCTTTAGACAAGGGCACTGGGTCCAAGGAGAATAGATAAAGGGAGAAAAGAGTGTGGGGTAGCTTGGTGGTTAGTTTACTGCTTTAGTAGTTAAATAGGGGTCCTTTACTGATATAAATTTAGAATTTGGATGATGAGGAGTAAATTAATTTTGAATGGTCTGTCTAAATAATAGAATATAGAACCGGAGATAATTTTAAATTTAGAAGCCCCCAGAAAAACTCCGGTAGTTGAACTGGCTGCACTGACTGACAGGTCATTAACTGTATGTGGTTTTCACCTCTAATACTGGGAAATCCACCGCAAAGCATACCAAATTAAACCAATACCTTTAAGATCAGTCTTTCATTTTGAAACCTGTCTATTGATAACAAATTTAGCACACAAAATAAGTGCTATTTGGTGATGTAAACATTATTATTTTTCAGTATAATTTTGTGAGCCAACATTTATGATGTAATTGTTGTATTGGAATTTTGAAAAATAGTTTCAGTTGAATTCAATAAAGGTTAGTTTTTATAATGCTTTAGGATTAAAAATGTATTGGATCTTCATCAGCATTTGTATTTGCTGACATCAATAGAATTAAGAGAGTGGATGTGGGTGAATTCATTGGCTTATCCTTCATATCATGGTGTATGAGTTTAAATGAGGCATTCTGTGAAGATATGGCCTCATGCATACTTTCATTGTTTTTGTGTTTGGTTCAGCTGTTTTTGTGTTAATGTGTTTCAGGCAGTTGATCGAGACAAGGGCAAAAAGAAAGGTAAGAAGTCTGGGAAGAAAAAGAAGAAGAAGAAGAAGAGTGGAAAGAAAGGAAAGAAGAAGAAGAAGGATAAAGATCTCACTCCTGACAGGTAACTCACATGTAACTGTTGTAACTCACATGTAGCTGTAGTAACACACATGTAACTGTTGTAACTCACATGTAACTGTTGTACTCACATATAATGTGTAACTCACATGTTGTAACTCACATGTAACTGTTGTAACTCACATGCAACTGTTGTAACTCACATGTAACTTGTAACTCACATGTAACTGTTGTAACTCACATGTAACTGTTGTAACTCACATGTAACTGTTGTAACTCAAACATAACTGTTGTAACTCACATGTGACTTGTAACTCACATGTAACTGTTGTAACTCACATGTAACTTGTATCTCACATATAACTTGTAACTCACATGTAACTGTTGTAACTCACATGTAACTGTTGTACTCACATATAATGTGTAACTCACATGTTGTAACTCACATG
>JAULBS010143432.1:0-12581 GCA_032355785.1 Symmetromphalus regularis | reverse complement strand
CAAAGTCTCATGTGGCTCAGATAAATCAGAGCAAATTACAACCCAAACCAAAGACAACCTTTATCATAAACGTCTACTGTCCCATCAACAAACACTTTAATCTGGGGCTTGCCAACTTCAACAGCTACTCCCCCAACTGTAGCTACACATCAATAGACAGCACAGGAGAAGTGGTGGAAGTCTGGATGGTTGAAAACCAACTAATCCTTATAAATCTCCCAGATGATGAACATTTATTTGATATAAGCACATTAATTACCGACATTTGACCTGACAGCCTTTTGTGGACATACATACATGTCAATGATGAACCAACCTTTCATTCCAAAGATGAAAAACATAGAGCTGCCCTGATATTGCAATGTCAACAGGACAATACAGAAGATGACACAAACTACAAAGGGAAGTCAGTTAACCATCTGAGTGGAAGTGATCACAAGGAAATAATCCTTTTTATTAGTATTGTATATACATATATATATTTCATATAAATAAATGCTTATATGAAGAAAGAGATCTTATATAATTTATCCTGTTAGAACTCTTATTCAAAACAACATTTTGAAGTTAGTAGTGTGAATGACTGAATTAAATGATAATTGTTTGCTTTATAAAATATCAATTAAAATATACCATTATGATTTAATTTTAGATATGTTTAATATTAGCAAGTGAAAGAGCTTGGGAAATACATCTTCTATGGACGATGATAATGTATAAAGTTTGTCTGAATAAATTCAGTGACACATTTAACAAGTCAGTTCAGTTTGTGATCAAAGTTTTAAAATGAATAATGAAACTGAGCATTGAATTAACTGTAAACATCCAGTTAAGGATCAGAATATTCACTATTAATAATACTATTCCTAAAATAGTCATTTTCAAAACAGAATAGAAAAAAGACCTTTGCAACTATTTCATCTACATGAATGAGAGTTTTACTGATACAAAATCATCAACATAATTATTCCTTTGCAATTTAAACTAAAAATGTGATGACTAATATCTATTTTACCATTGGTTAACATGTTACTCATTTTAAACATATATTTATATTTTTCCTGAATACCATTGTTCTATTTCTTCAGCTCATTTTATAATATGGAAGAACATTTCAATGAAAACTTCACATTTTGCACATTCATACACATTCAAATTCAGTTATTTACCTACCTGGAAATTGAGCAATACAGATGAATTTTTCATAAGCTTCATTGTCAAATGATGGATGAGTCATGCGTACTGTAACATTAACACTGTCATGTAGTGATTTACCATCCAGTGAAAGACTTGCAATTGTCTTCACTTGAAAATTAGTACACTCAGTAGAATCATTGGTAATATCAGCAGGATAAATCTGGAAAATATATATAGATTTATTATTTAGTGTGAAAAGGTTCTGCAATTGTTTCACTTAAGAATTAAAACACTCAGTAGAATCACTTGTAATATCTTTAAGATAAAAATATAGATTTATTATTTAGACAAGAATGAGAATTATCTAAGATGAAAAAGTTCTAAACATTTTTGGTCAATATAAAGATCCCATGTACTGGAAAGGGATGTCTACTTATGTCACCATTCACTACCAGCCAGGTACTTTAGGCCCAGCGAGTAATGAGCATCATTGTGTGAAAGCCATCACATGACAGTATTGCTTCCATCAATGGCTCCAGAGGACACTGTTATAAATCATCAGATTTAAAGCACTGACACTAAAGTTATTTTATTTTTATTTAAAAAAAATTGTTTATTACCCCAGATGTGTTATGGAAGTGTCATGGTTGGGGCCCCGAATTCACCACTGTATATACAGAATAGTAAAACAGTTATTACATTCTTCTAATCTACAAACATCTATCATTAATATTTCAAAAAGGAAGAAAACAATAAAATAAAATAATAAGAAGACAGAAAAGAGTTGAGTAAAGATAGAAATGTTTGTAGATAAATACAGTCAAATCTCATTGGCTCGACATTGGATCGGTCGACAACAAGGCTACGCTCGAACCAAATGTGAAGTACCGATTGTTTTTGGTCCAGTAAACATTAAATTAGCTATGGATAGATCAAATAACTCTAGCGTTGAATATAAGCCTTCCCTAAAACAAAATGTTTGGTCCAGTCTGGTATAAAGTAAAGTTTGTTTTATTTAACGACGCCTCTAGAGCACATTGATTTTTATTTCATCATTGGCTATTGGACGTCAATAATATGGTCATTCTGACATGTATTTTGAGGAAACCCACTGCCGCAACATTGGCTACTCTTTCTGATAAGCAGCAAGGGGTCTTTTATATGCACCATCCCATAGACAGGACTGCACATACATGTACCACGGCCTTTGATAAACCAGTTGTGGACCACTGGTTGGAACGGAAAATAGCCCAAACTGAAGTCTGGTATAAATCAGTGTTATTATCTATATTTCCCCCGAACCATTCACCCATGAAATATCAATGCTAAATAATGGATTGTTTGCTTTGTCCCACTTGGACTGGTACAAAATCTGTTGAAACAGATCAGGAAAATTGCTGAGCTTGTGCAGTCGATTAATACAAGGTCAGGATTAATGTTTTGAGTGAATGGGAATTGCAATGATAACAATGTTCACTACGTTGTTTGTTTAGCAATTATCAGTAATTATCTTTGAAATACAGACAGCAATTCGGTAACTGTTAAATGGATAAACTTTAACATGATTCCAATCAAATAATTAGTATAGGCATGGGTCTCTGCAAAACCTTTTTTGATCCAAGGAAAACCGTTAATATCACTGAGAATTAATTAACTCTTATCACGTCAACAATTACACATTTTAAGCACTTTTTTTTTCTTCTGTAGTAATTCCAAATTTTATAAAGATGTCATATTTTATTTTGTTAGAACAATATTTTTTGGTAATTTTGCTAATCTAGCCATTAAACTAACCGGCGAAGTGGTGTTTTTTCGTCAAATTTTTGCTGTAGTAAAAAGTCGAAATCACCATAATACATGTATTTTGCTTGAAGAAAAGTGAAAAAAAACAACAATGACTAATGTCTGACAGTGACACCGATTTGTGATGCCAAGCAAAAAAATATATATATATATATATACACAAACAAATCTCACATGACGCTTGTTTATTGTACCTTGTCAATGACCAGCTATTTCTGGCAACGTGGAATAGACCATGTCGAGCTAAGAATTAATTAACTCTTATCACGCCAACAATTAAACATTTTTAGCAGATTTTTTTTTTTTATTAAAAATTTTATCAATTAATGCCAACATTTCGTTTTCTTCTGTAGTAGTTCCAAATTTTATAAAGATGTCATATTTTATTTTGTTACAACAATTTTTTATTTTATTTTGCTAGTCAAGCCATTAAACTAACTGGTGAAGTGGTGTTTTTTTTGCCAAATGTTTGCTGTAGTGAAAAGTCGAAGTCATCGTAATATTTTGCTCAAAGAAACGTGAGAAAAAAAACCCCAATAACTAATGTCTGAGAGTGACACCGATTTGTGATGCCAACAAAAAAATAAAAATAAAAAAAAGGAAAGGAAAGAAAACATAAATAGCCTTTATACACAAACAAATCTCGCATGACGCATGTTTATTGTCCCTTGTCAATGACCAGCTATTTCTGGCCACGTGGAATGGACTGTGTCGAGCTTTGTTCGGTTACACAATATAAACAAAAATGGCAGTTACTTTGCTAGAGATGCACTTAAAAACGTGTTGCCTGTTGATTCAGTGCTAGTGTTCAAAGACACTGGCGACTGGTCTGCATGCTCACTTTTAATTTAGCTTGACTAAAATACAGACACTGCAATACTAATTAATTTCCATAGTTTCTAAGACAGTGGCTGTGAGTGGTTGTTGGTACTCTATTGCAGAATTGGCTTCATTTCTCCCATTTTTATATATATGCTGACTTTGGGCATTTCTACGGCTGAAGTATATAATACTGTAGATATTACTATCGGCTAACATCAATGAAAACAATTAGTTGGTATAAACACCATTTTATGAGAATAAAATTCTTGTCTTGTCTTGATAACGCATTGCAGCCCTTTCTTGTTTTGATAAACAGTTAATTAGTGTTTATAGTAGTGAGGTGGTTTCAACAATGGTTGTAGTCTCAGTTTTAAGGAATTTTATTACCAGCTCATCGCATTAATTTCATGATTTACTGTATATACCAGTTTTTTTTTAGTTAACAAGTATCCTTTTTAACAACCTTTAGTCATAAAAACGAAATCTTTTGTTTTAAATGAAGTGTAGATCCTTAATTAGCAGGCCTACTCCCTGAAACACTGTAACATTGTTAATGACCCTTCAGTTGTGAGCAATAAAGGTCAGTCTCTTTGATGATATTCTTACTTTAATTATGTATGTTTATGACTGACTTTATAATCACTGAAAGTGTTACTTTTAATATACTTTATTGTTTTGATTATTGTGGCACCCAAAAAGGACAAAGTGAAAAGCGGTATTAATAATGTATTCACTGTTTCTATTTCCGGTAACTGACTGTGAAAGGAAACAATAATTAACACACCTCAGTACTGATACTTGGACCGTCAAGAGTGTTTTATGATTCAGTATGAACACCATTTAACTAATGGTGTAAGATAATTACTTGCAAAAAATGTCACCAGCAATGACAGTTGATCAAATAAGAGAAACTGACAAGTGAAACGGACCTATAAAAATTACGCTCTGGACTGGAACATTAAAAAAGTGGGACCAGCAAACTTATGACTTAATTTTTTTTTTCTGTTCCAATGTCTGCTAGTGGGTCCCAGACCGACAAAAAAGGGTATTTCCCCACCCCTGGCTCAGGCCTATTTGTGTATTATTATTTACAACTTACAATCTAGGTCATGTGATAAGCGACATTTGGTACTGGCGTGGATTTCAATTTTGTTTGTTTTTACAAAGATTATATGCTGTTATTCAACAATGATTGTGAAATACATTCTTAATCTCAATGGAAACTTGTGTGTACTATTAATAAAGATTATTTGTCTTTGCATAATGTGTGTGCTCAATCAATACAATGTCTTAACGGAAATACATATAACACGTCTACAGTTAGTATACTGATAATGTCTAAACAGCAAATTAAACTATTATTATTGTGGGACGCGATCGTCAAAATGTAAAATGAAAGCTCGATTATGAATGTTTTTAACCGCGAAAATATTTTCCTATACAGTATTCCTCCTGTGTTATCGGCTCCTACTGAATTGAATCAGAACATTTCTTTACTTTCCTTTCCACTCCAGCCATTGGTGTGACGTATTTTTAATGACCTCCACCACCATTTTGGATATCTACTTTTTCCTGCGGTAGAGGCTGTGTTTATTTTTGAAAATAGTTTAAATGCTCGGTCAAAAGGCACCAACCCCCAAAACAAAAGTCAGGGGTCAAGTCAAAAGTGGGAAAATAATCTAGGCCTTGGAAAGGAAAACAAAGACGAAAGAGATTTATGATTCATGTAAAACTTTCAAAGTACCCACTGTGTGACCCATAATAGCTAATGTTTACTTTTTTGCTGGGGTGGGTGGGTTGTTATATAAATAGTCTAGTGTTCTCACTGCTCCATTTAAGGAGGGCATGCCGCCAACCTTTAGCATTTTGCCACTCTCCCTTCTCTTTCTGCCACCCTCTTTTCGCATTCTTCCGCCCCACTTTCGTAACTTTCAACCAATTTTTTTCATTGTTCCGCTTCGTACCAAAATTGAGCACGTGGTTGGTTTTCACTCTATTGTCATAAACAAGCAAATATTGATCTAATAATAGAAAACACTGTTAAATTAATAATAAAACATTAGATTATTATATAAAATGTGTTTTACCCAATAGTAATGACATAAGAATTTTCGTTCACCTCGGAAAGCTTTCGTTTAATGTAGGCTAGGTTGCATGGTCCAGTTCATTTCTGGAACATGGGGGTGCGATTAGAAAATGTACACAAGCATTTCACTGTTCTTCAAGTATTATTCAACTATCATTAATGTTAATGATAATAAATTGTACACAAATATTATTTCAAATGTACGTAGTCAGCAGATTATAATTGTTTGTGCTATATCTGGTAAAAAAAACACTTTATCCTAAGCCCCACTGTTAGGAATGGAATGCTCGGAGCAAGTTGTCGCTTTCAACCTAATTTCGATATTTGCAGGTGTTTGGTTTGGAATAAACATGAAAAAGATTCTTTCCTTCTGTTTATTTATATTTTATTGACTGTCTACAATGAGTAAGACAAAAAACATAATTAAAGAAGAATAGTGGTGAAACAAAAGATAAATAATTATGGTTCTGTTCATGCACCAGAAATCGGACATTTTCATTACCAGCTATTATAACCGGAGATTGCCGAAAACATCATTTTGACTTTACATCATGCTTATAAGACGGGTTGGGATTTTAAGGCTGGTTCTGGGGGGAAAAGCCACTTCCTTATAGCCAAATAAATACATTACAATCTATACTGCTAACAAAAAAATAGGTATCTTAACCAGCAATATACAAAGTATACTGTTAACAAAAAATAAACAATATTCTATGCAAGAATTCTGAACATTAATAATTTAAGGATGAATTTTGTTGTTTAAACAGGACTCTTTTTGGTCTAATTGTTATTGTTAGTGTTATAAATGTATTTAAACCAACATCTCTTGATTGGTCATTTATTTAGTTATGTGGGAGTTGGGCCATGTTGTTTGTTTTGTTTGTTTTTTTTCTTTTTTGGGGGAAAGGGTGGGCGGCAGGCACTCTCACCTTTATTTTTCGTCCGGCGAGAACACTATATTATTATTAATAGTAAATAACGTGAAGTTTTTTCCAGATTTCATGGCAGGATAGATGGAGCTGGCTTGATAAAAAAGTAAAGAGGGGTGGGGGGGCAGGCAGGCTGTGGTGTAAATCCCAGAAGGACACATCGCTCCACTTTTTGACAGGGGTTGATGCCTATATAATTACACACCCGTTTTGCTTTGAAAAATTGAAATCAAAATGTCTAAAATAATAATCTTTACAAGTATATATATATTTTTTATCAATGTAACACTTAACCATGTGGTCTTAGTCAAATATACCGAAGTAGAAAGGAGGTCTATAATGTCGTCAATCCTGGGGGTATGGTGGGACACATCTCACTTTTTGGACATCCAGGTGGTAGGGAAGATATTGTTCAATATCGCGGTGCAATTCGCTATACAAATTTTAGAGATCACTACAAAAAACTAATATACAAAATAATTAATTGCAAATCAATTTACAATGATTAACAGTTGTCGCTAATCAAAAAACATTTGAAACTAAATTTCCCGGGTGTGGGGCCAGCAACTTTTATGGGAGGGTCAGTAAGATTTGTGGGACGCCAGAAACTTTTTTAATCCACTGGCTCCTCTGGGCTAGTGGTTCAAAAACCTTAATGTCAAACCCTGGAACAGTTTGAGTAAAGGTAATACTTGCCTTGTAATGTTGATTTGTTTGTAAATAGTTTGTAATTTGGTGTCTTTGACATCACACAAATATTTTGAAGGCTTATTTTGGTTCCTTGGTGTCACTTTCCTATTTGTCAATAATACATTTATAGGGTCTAGGATGGACTGTTTAGGAGATCATGGCCCCCAGGGATTTTGCTGATGGCCATTTTGAATTTATGCAAATTAGTGAACTTCCGGTGGTCAGATTTTGTCAGAAACAATCATAATTTTTTTAATTACAATTTGTTCTAGTTTAATGATAATTCTACTGGACTAGTTTGTGACTCATGGTCTAGAGAATAAACCCATTACTGCCACATGGTGGGGTTACCAATTAGCAGCAAAGGATATTTCAGATATAATAAATGTATACATTAGTACTACGATACAATGACACCATTTACTGAAATACAATGATGTTCATGCTTACTTGTGGAGTTCTTACCACTTCCAGGTTTAGCACATTCTTTGTCAAGTTCTTTGATAAGAGCAGCCAAGTTGCCGACATGCTCTTCATTCAGGTATTTTCTGTAAGTAGACATAAAAAAATGTGAGGCAGTATATTTTATTCCTTAGATTCTATATCTAATATTTATATGTATAATAAAACTAACATGGGTACATAAGGGCAAATGTTTACTTACTTCATAAGTCTTTGAATCTCATCATCTGTTGAGCACACAAAGTATTTGTTGAGGAAGTTCAGGACATTACTGGCCAATGTTGTGAACTGTGAAGAAAATTAAAAGCAACATTAAATAAGTTTCAAAAATTGCCTCAAACATATTTGCTACATAAACTTTTTATTATAGTATAATTCACCTGACCGTGGCCATGTGCTATGAATAAAGCGTATTCCTACCTTATATTTTCTGCATTTTAATTTTTGCAGATGACCCAAGGTTATTTTTGTTTATGGTTGTGATGTTGTTACACCTGTTCTTTACTGTTTTTGCAGTAAGCTATACAGTCGAAAACCAGTCTAGAACCGGTGCGCATTGCTATGGTATTGTTCTGGGCCAAAAGTTGTTTTGCACTTATTTTTAAAATGAAAACTGCATGCCAGCTCATTGAAATGCTACTAAAGTATTTTGAAAAAAGAAAAAAGATTGAAACATCCTCTGTTAATTAATGCACACAGAAAAAGAGTATGCAAAGCTTTACGTGTAACTTCGTCTCAGCTACAAATGGCAGTGGAAAGAAATCATATTCCATCTCTGTGCAAATGATAGAAGTATGTGTTTAAAAATAAATATAAAAATAAACAGTTTGTCATCATATAACTTACACATAATCTAAACATTTTAAAATACAAAATATAATTTGGTTGTATGTAACATTAATCACCACAAGCCTGGAAATAAGTGCTCGGTCACAGACGTTGTCTGGTACAAAATTGTCATCTGTCAAGCTTTGACAATCACAAATTTAATATTAGCTGTCATTTTGTCCAACACAAAATCAGTTGTTTTTGTGTCGAATCAATTCGATGCTGTACGTTTAAAATGCATATTTTGGGGAGTTTCAAGATCATACACATGCTTAAATGAGCCTAGCAGTAACTGAATAGTTGCCACGATGCCACTGCATTTACCGGGTCAATTTATAAATAGACACAATCAAGCCCAATGACATTATAAATAATAATACTTTGAACTCGCTGAATCTGTAATCAGCCGATGTATTCCGAATGACCTAAATAACTTGTGAATGACCTGAATAACCTGCAACATTAGCCTGAAATCGCCAAAACTTTTTATGTCACCTGTCCCTTTCCCCATCAGTGTCATTAAATATTGGTTGATAATACAGAATTAGCGGTGTAAATTGGATTTGAATATGAAGCTAAAATATGTGACGTCAGGCCTGTGCTTCAATGTAGTGTGCTGATGTCATGTGGTTGGTCATGAAGGCAAGACATTGAATAAAATCGCATAATTTTTCAACAAAACCATAGCGTCCCAGTACTCGATGTTCTGTCAGTACCTCATATTCAACCCCTCTGACCTTTGAGAAAAAGCTAGATAGAACATTACAGTATACGCAATTATTTTCACTGCAAAAAAGATTTGCGATCGAGCTTTCATTTTCCATTTTCATGAGGAATTATTTTCGCAACCACATCCCCCTAATAATAAAAAGAAAAAGAATAAAAAAGGAACATTTACTAAACTCTTTTCTGTTACAGTTTCATTTATACATTTTGACATTATCAACATACTACCCACATGTTATATAATATTATATTTCTGATAAGACATATTATCAACCGAACACGTGCATTATGCAACTTTTTAGACAAATAGTAGGCCTATTTATTGATAGTTTACTCAAGTTTCCGTTCAGATTAACTAAAAATATTCATAATTATTGATGAATAATTACATATAATCTTTGTAAATATAAAGAAAACTGAAATCCGTGTTTGTACGAAATGGCGATAACTTGTTGAATGTATTACAAATTTACAGTATGGTGTTCGCAGCCACAAGCGTTGGGTAGTGGATTCCTCAAACACTGTAAATTTATACTTAGTCTAGCATAATTTATTTTTATCGAAGCATGTAATTGTATTTAATTTAACATAATAATTGTCCTGCAATGAAAAATAAATTTAAATTAATCGATCAAATAATACTCTGTGATAGACTACGACTAATCACATATACCGCTATAAACATTTAAAACCGTTTTCACTGTTTTAAATAACTTCGCTTGTTGATCCCATAAGAAACAATCATAATTACAAATCATATCTGCAAATGTCAGCAACTCTTTTGATGGTTCAGTTATGTACTCACAATACCGATACATTGGTCATTATTTATGATTACATGTACAATCTGATTTGAATAGATTATGCAGTATTTAAATAAACATGTCATTTTCAATATTCATACATTTTATTTTGCAGACACAAAGAATACAACAAAACTTACACCTTCAGGCTCTCGCTTATCTGGAATGAAATGTGGAGTGTCTCCATTGCTGTGATGTCGATTTCTCTTGCTCTCACTGGATCCTTCTCCTCGAGAAGAATGCGTAGTATTTACTGTAGCATCAACAGAGTCAATCGGGGACAGGGTCTCCTCAAACCAGTGTCCAAGAATAGGCTCAGAATCCTCATCTGTTTGTACAGATTCAAATATGAATCATTTTAACATAGAAAAGTTTCAAGTTTTCATAGCTGTAAATCATATTTCCAGTACACTAGAAAATCAAGTATCATAATGAATTTATGTCCCTCAACTCTCGGATGGAACAGATCTATCTAAAATCAGTACATGACATAGATTGTTGATTTAGTATCTCTGCACATACGGTACGAAATCACCATATTTTAACCAACACAAAGTTGTTTTTTCACAGGTCCAGTTAAAAGTTTAGCATGCTCAATAAAAAAAAGAGAAAATGCTAGCTTCCAAAGTGAGGAAATGGTAGTTTAATTTGCCATTCACAGTAGTCTACAAACACTGTAGTTAATTAAATATTACAGTGATAGGTTATAATTCAATGAAACTCTAGACAGAATAATCCACTAACACAATGTTTTGAAAAGTTAAGTCACTACAGCAGAAAAAAAATCAAATTAGCACCTTCACCAACCTGCAGTTGTGGACTGGAAGACCAAAAAATTGAGCACTTCTTACCGCAGAGCCCAAACTTAGATGAACTGAGACAGATTGAGTGGCCTACTGACACTCCCATACATCTTAAACTTCATGGTGACAAACGAGAGCTAGAAGAAACAACCCATTTCATCCTACAGACTGGACTACTGATGTAGTTAGTGAATGAAAAGAAGAAGACTACAGCACACTTATTATAGCTGGAAATGTAGTGAAAACAGCCTGATCAAGCTGGACCTTCTTTCTGTATTATAACCAAACAAAGTATTAAAACCAGCAAGTGTTGGCTATCCCAAGTTACTTTTGAATCTTATGGAGCAGATTTACTTACCTTCTTCATCACTGCTGTTGTCCGAACTGCTGAAGTCATCTTCGTAGAAGGTGTTGGAATCTGATGTGCTGCTACTGCTTGTCTCAGATGTCTCTGAACCTTGCTTCAGTCTTTTCAGCAGTGCCGCCTAATAGTAATAAGAAATTATCACAAAGTAAATAAAAGTAAAGTTTGTTTTATTTAACGATCCCTCAAGAGCACATTGATTTTTTATTTTATCATCAGCTTTTGGACGTCAAACATGTGGTCATTCTGACATATTTCTTGTAGTGGAAACCTGCTGCCACCACATAGCAAAGGGTCTTTTATATGCACTTTACTACAGACTGGACAGCACACACCATGGCTTTTGATGAACCAGCTATGGACTACTGGTTGGAACGGAAAATAGCCCAAACTGCAGATGGAGCACAAAGTAAATAAATGATTAAAAACACTTAACACAAAACCCCCCAAAAACCTTTTTACTTGGCTTTGTGAAAGTAAAAATACAAGGTCCACTTTCAATGCTCACCTCAGTGTTATTAAAGATAAAAAATGGCAGGAAATACGTTTTAGAAATTGTATTGGAAAGAATCGTAACTAAAATTATTAGGTAAGATCTTATTAGTAAAGCACAATTAGTGCTGCTTAAGACTAATGAAATTTAAAATACCTTCTTAAATGAAACTGTGACTAGATTGAAAAGCAAATCTGTGAGATTCACTCTAGCCATAAGCTTTTTCACGCGTATCCAAGCAACCAACGATTTGGTAATGGTCACATCCATGCCTGGATGAAACTCAGAGGAAGGTGTCTATAAATAAAAATAATATTAATGTTCAGCAATATTTTAAAATGGCTGTTTTTATTAACAAATTTCTATCTGAAATCATCAAGATATTAACAAAGATCATGAAAGGAAACCTGAAGTTCACCAAAAATTGGCCGAAGAGCAGAGTCCAAAAGTGTAAAGCATCCCGTTCCTTGAAAATACAATATATGTTTATGGGTCATTCCATAGAAAATCAGTCAGTGCTTCACGCCTAACCTTCTCACGTTAACTATAATATATTTAATGAAGCTATGCAAAATTTTAACTTTATACTATGAATATCTTCAGAGTTATAGCCCCTTGAAGTACCTAGGGGTAGT
>JAULBS010143410.1:0-12583 GCA_032355785.1 Symmetromphalus regularis | reverse complement strand
ACACTTAAAGTGATATTATAGGGCGGTCAATAATGTAACATCTTTTAGTAATAAACCACACAAATACAACCACACTCATACACACTTAAAGTGATATTATAGGGCGGTCAATAATGTAACATCTTTTAGTAATAAACCACACAAATACAACCACACTCGCACACTAAAACTGATATTATAGAGTGTCCAATAATTTAACACCTGTTGGTAATAAACCACACAAATACAACCGCGGTTTTAGAAAAAAAAAATGTTCTGCAATGAGTTGTCAACGTTCCATTTGAAGTTTTTATGAGGATTGCCATTTCATACGTTTTGAATTTCGGGATTATTTCAGATGACAAAACACAAGCACCAAATAAAACACCGTCTTTCATGCAATGACGTCAAGTATTAACGTATAATTATATATAACATTCTTCAAACGAGGTTATTAGCCGGGCGGTTTTGTTTGATTTTTTTCGAGAAAAAAAAAATGTTTAATTTCAAAACGACAAAATGGCTGTCCTCCTAAAAAAGTAAAATATCGTGTTATGGGAACTCTTCATTGAAAAAACACGTTTTTAAAGTGTGGTTTATTTGTGTATTTTATTACTAAACGGTGTTAAATTATTGGATACCTTATATTATATACTGCTCAAAATAAGTAGGGGTTATTTGAACACAAATATGAATAAGTATGGACTGACTGCTTGATTAACGGCCCCCAGCATAACATACATTGATACATGCACACGCACACACATACACACCACATTCACAAACACTCACATATACTCACATACCACTTTCACACACACACACTCACCACTTTCACACACACACACTCACCACTTTCACACACACACACACACACACACACACACACACACACACACACATATACACACACACGCACACACACACACACACTCACCGTCACACACACACACCCACTCACACACATATATATACATCCACATACTCTCTCACACACACACATAGACACACTCGCTCACACACATATATATATATACTCAGTCACACACACACACATATATATATATAGATATATATATACACACATACATGGTTACATATACGCACATACATACATACATACATACTTAAATACATACAAAGTGTATGCCAGCCTCTAATGGGTTTTGAACCACTGTCTACAGCTTGAGAGTCCAGTATCCTGACACGGGACCACTAAAACTCATCACCTCATAACTTGACATATACATTTCACTTGTGTTATATTTGAATGTCCACTACTTATTTTGACCAGTATACCTTTAAGATCCCCACCATAGCTTGTTAACATTTCTTACCTGGAGAACACATGGGATCATGTGCACAGTCGTCTATTATTGTCATTAACGTTCTCATCATTGCCTGTCGACCTGCTTTCGCGCCCAGGTGTGAATACATACATGGAAATCCGTCGCACGTTCTTTTTGTGGAAAAAATCTTATTTTTGTCAAACAAACTGAAAGAGAAAAGATAATTTTTTAAACTTTCGTTTCTACACGCAACCAAAAAAAAAGAAAGCATTCATGTAATCATTTATTATTATTAAAATATTAGTATATACTCAACCAAAAGAGAAACTATACTGTAATCATTAGTTATTTATTTCATAAATCAGACGACATTCATGGCAGAAATTCTACAATTAGATAAACACACCATTTAGGAGGAGGTATGTGTGCAGTAATATCACAAGTTGTGCATGTTTGCTGTCAATGAACCATTACTGTGACCACCACATAAAAAAAAAAATTTCAACATGGATGCTTTCTTTTTTGGTTGAGTATATAATTAACGATGAAAACTGCTTGAAATACAAATGCCAAATATTGTTGTGACACCATTAATTATACTTCAAAAATAATGTATGTCAGCTCAATTAATACATTTTTATAATTTTGGGACATATTTATAAAGATGATTTAACGATAATGTTTTAGATATAACACATATACTTAAAACATGTTTTATCGTTAAAGTATATTTATAAATATAGCCCTATGTTTTGTTCAAGGCCATATTTCTTTTTTAAAAATAACGTAAATAGATTTAAATGCTGAATTTGATAACATATCAAGGGATATGACATTATAATTTCTGCTAATTTGTCTTGTTACAGTTCTTTCTCCAGATAAACACCATCATACAGTGTGTCATTTGTAACCATATAAAACATCCCATCCTTTGCTTTTTGCTGATAACTTTTGTAACGTTTCACGGAATCTTTAAATGAGATGCAGTTTCGAACAAAACATTTCCTGTTTGTTATTTTCTGAAGTCAAATTACCTTACATTCAAGACTAATCTGTTAATAAATCACAAACGGGTTAGATTTGAAAGGTTTCATAGATTTATTTAAAGCGTAAAATTATTATCTCAAAAGAAACTGTCCAATTTGTTTGCGAAACCCGGCGTTCGAACTGCCAGACTGGTATGGAAATATATACTGAACAACAAAAGAAACGACAATTTAATTTGCAATGTTTGATTGAATAAAAGTTAACCATATTTTGACATTGGTTGTTTTGCTTACTGGAGGCATGTATAGAGAAGTGTAAACCTGCGCAGTATGAGTTCTATAGTTTTTCCATCTAATTTGATTAAACTGGATCTGAACAAACACTTGCGTTTCTTTTCCTGTTCGATATATGTATTTTGATTAATAATATTGGTTGACTCATACTCAAAAGATATAATGTATTGTTTTAATCTTACATTTTCATTGTGGGTAAAAAAAACAATAACTACAGCCTATATTTCTGACAGGTTAATATGATGACTGGTAGGTACTGAGATCAAATCTCAGTCGAGGCATGACAGGTTTAATCTCGATATCAGTTCCATCCCAGAGTGTGTGTGGCACAAGGCTTAAAGAGTAGGTGTATACCAATTTGCACCAACCAGTGGTCCACAATTAGTTTATTAAAGAACGTGGTATGTGCTGCCTTTTCTGTGGGAAGGCACATAAAATATCCCTTATTGCTAATTAGAAAGAGAAGCATATGTGGCGACAGCGGGTTTCCTCTAAAGACCACGAGTCGCAAAACACCACATGTCGGACCACTGAATAAAGAATGTGTGGGGTATCTTTAAACAAACAATTGTAAATACAATGAAGTTTAACAAAAATGACACATTTGTCTTTAAAACTCAATGACAGAAGCCCTTTAACTATATGTTTTAGCAGGAATCGGCTTTTATAAATAGTGTGGTTTCACATAAATTTAGTTCCATTGTACACAAAATTTCAATAACGGCGATATTGTATATAAGTATTTCTTAATACTCATATTTTTACCATTAAGAAACAATTAGTATATTTGACAGAAAGTATTTTAAAACATAAAGATTTGTCTTCTTATTATAACTGGATTACCGTTTCTTTGATATGAAACGTCAAAATTAGGATGAATACTTCAACTTGTGTAGGTCATTTAACAGTTTCTTATAAAACATCGTAATCACGATCGGATGCTTGATAGTCAAGATCTCAGACCATATTTTAACCAATTTTCTCAAACAGCAGTATTTTTTCTCCCATCTTAAAATGGTAGATATTGGCATTCGCATTGCTGTGACACGTTTTTCTGGAATTCAGAATCTGATAACTGTTTTCATGAACTGTCACAATGGAAAAAAATAACATAAATTGCAAATTATTTAGCTTTGGCTATCAACAGTTTTCGCCTAGAGCGTGTAGCTTCTAACCTGTCAGTTGGAAATTGCTTTCTCACCACACAAAAAAGACGAACACATCGTTTTTCTCCCAGTTGATGCTCATCAACGAAAGACCATATAATAAATGGCATGCTAAGGATTCACAACCTGGTGCTTGTGTTACATTGGTTAATGTCGTCAGAGTTCTATTATGGGTTAGAAAGCAAATAATTACTAGAAGTATCATCGCTTTTAGACCCACTGGACTCCAGTGACAAATTGACGTTTCAATAAGGCAATAATAACATAGGAATGTCACATATCCAGTTTGTATTTATGATGATAGATTAAGGTGTGGGAGAATATGACATGCTAGCGAGATCCAGGCTATTGTTAGGTAGAACATTTTGAAAATATATGATTCATTACGATTCTCTTGAACAATTTATGAGGGTAGTTCATTGTAAGGTGGTACATTTTGAAAATATATGATTCAGTACGATTCTCGTGAACAACTGATGAGGGTAGTTCATTGTAAGGTGGTACATTTTGAAAATATATGATTCAGTATGATTCTCTTGAACAATGTCATGATGGTAGTTCATAGTAAGGTGGTACATTTTGAAAATATATGATTCAGTACGATTCTCTTGAACAATGTCATGATGGTAGTTCATTGTAAGGTGGTACATTTTGAAAATATATGATTCAGTACGATTCTCTTGAACAATTTCATGATGGTAGTTCATAGTAAGGTGGTACATTTTGAAAATATATAATTCAATACGATTCTCTTGAACAATTTCTTGAGGGTAGTTCATAGTAAGGTGGTACATTTTGAAAATATATGATTCAGTATGATTCTCTTGAACAATTTCATGATGGTAGTTCATCCTATAAGTATATATGTTACATTCAAAGTGCGAAATCAGGCATTTCGTGAAATGCCTGGAAATTTCAGTCATTTCGCGTAATGCCCATTTCACTCAGTCATTTCATTAAATGCCTAAAACTCTCAGTCATTTCGAGTAATGCCTAGTTTGGGTATCCAGTCATTACGCAAAATGACAGAAATGTAAGGATTCATTTGTATGTTGTTTGCCAAACATGTATGTAGACAACAGGAATAGAAAATAGGCCTTCTGCTACAAAGGCATCATATTTAGAAATATTAGATGTGTATCAAATCAAAGCAGATACTTTTGCTTTTATTAAATAATTCTGCATATAATAAAAATATGTGATTTTCTTTTGTATCTTGGTACCCCTGGAGGCATTAGACATTTATGATCTAACATGTTAAAATTAAAATGTTTTCATGTTAAAATGAACATAGCATACATACATGAGCAAATTCAACATTTCCAAAATGTTTTATGAAATGTCTAATGCTTTAGGGTAATGTCTGCTTAGTGTGAAACTGGAAAATTTTGTTAATGAACATGTATTCTTTTAAAATGCTAAATACTTTCAGAATTACATAATTTGAACAAGATGAGTCCCAAAATGATTTACATTACCCCTAGCTCTCTAATACGTGTCCTACACATCTATTAGAACAGAGTAAAATAAGGAAAGGTGGCTAGCATGATATGCACTATGAAAGAATGAACGTACTTGCTTAGAGTATAATATCCATGATGAGACTTCAACAAATTTGTCTGTGATGCAAGTTTCAGCTGGTCTATGGTTTCGTAATATACATCCTTTGGAATGAGGATTTTGGACATTGTTCATACTTTTTGTATAATTCCTCTTTAAATTTTGTTTCATAGATATCAAGCGCCATTCTGACAGCAATCCTATAAGTCACGGGTTAAGTGCTTACCAGTTGGTTGGTCATATTTATGTTTGTGCTTATATCCAATTAAGGTTCAATCACGCTGTCCTGGGCACACAACTCAACTTCCTGTGCGGTCTGTCCAGGACAGAGGTTAGTGTTAGTAGTAGACACGGAACTCGCTGCCGCCACACTAATGCGGCTACTCTTATCGATAAACAGCTAGGGATCTTTTATATGTACTATTCCACAGACAGAATATTACATACCACGGCCTTTGTTAAACCAGTTGTGGGCCACTGGTTGGTGTAAGTTGTATACACCTACCCAATGAGCCTAGCAGAGCACTTACTCTGGGATTAAAAATCACATACTGAGATTAAAAATCCCATGTCTTGATTGAGATTTGATCCCAGTACCTAGCTTAACCACGGTTAAGTGCATACCAAAAAAAAAAGTTTCTTTGTAGGGGCCTGCTGGTGCACAGTAAAAACAATTGCAATTAATAAAACTAATAGTTTCCTCACTAAGCCTCAAAGATTAGCAACTACACATCGATGAAAAAATATTCCTCCAAAGTTATCATAAACTATGCACAATAACTTTAGTGTTTGAATTAGTAACTTACCTTCAAAGAAGATGTGATTATAGGTTCTGAGTTAATTAGGTTGTGTTAGAAATACCTTAAAGTACTCTCAGCTCCCCATGAGTAGTGTGATTGTAGATAGTTGTAAATGTATATGTAGCTAACTTCACCTCAAAGACTTGTTTAGTTACTAGGCTTTGGCGATAAAAGTAATGCTGTAAATACTTCTATTCTTCAGGGGTCTTCACAAATAAACCTCTTTACTAACTTCAGGTATGAAATAGATCAACGTTGTTAACATGACTTCAAAGAACAGAGATTACATGTAAAATATTTAACTACTACGTTAAAGGAGTGTTCAGTACAATTTCTGTTTTAATACAATTTTAGTTGCAAAACATTAAGTTTAAATTCTCAAAACACACTTATCGTACACTAGCAGAAAGTGGAAAGACCACCAATTACACACTATGCCTGAAATCACATCCATGCAAGTTGTGTAATGATTTAACCTTAATTTCAGGCATTACGCGAAATGACTAAACTTTCCAGGCATTTTGTGAAATGCCTGACTACGCATTTTGACTGTAACATATATATATATACTACTACTACTACTACTTAAAATAAGTTAACGATCAAAACTATTTGTTGCAGAACGGTAGGCATTTCATGAAATGACTGAGTGAAACAGGCCTAACACGAAATGAGTGAGTGAAAAAGGCATTACGTGAAATGACTAAACTTTCCAGGAATTTCACAAAATGCCTGATTACGCACTTTGACTTAACATAATATTATATTATATGTGTCTCGGTAGTCCAGCGGTACAATGTCGGACTCTCAAGCTGATGACAGCGGCTCAAAACCCGTTGGAGGCTGGCGCGCACGTGACTACATGTTACAATAACCAAATGTTTAACATGCAGTACCCGATAATTAATAAATCAATGTGTTCTAGTGGTGTCGTTAAATTTATTTATTTTTTAAATATGATATATACTATAGTCGACTCTTTTATAACTCGTTTCTAAACAAACATTAATAATAAACTATTTATAAAATACCTGTGTTCATCTCAAAGTAGTGCATCCCATTAGGTGTGTCAGATTTCTCAAATTTCTTCATCCACCTCGTTTGTAAGTAGCACAACTTAAAATCTTGGTTAAAGAAAAATGACGAGCATGTTATGTTCCGATGACACAACCCTACACACTCCAGACGATTGGTGTCCTCAAGTGGAGTGGACAATTTAGGCACAAAGACATCCGACATGATCAGTCCAACAATTAAGTGGGGAACACAAACCATTATCAGAGATTATCAGAATGCAATGATCTCTCCAACAGATTAGTTGTGAAGGTGAATAATAAAATGTTACAGTTTAGAAGCTGGTAATATTGAGAGAGATCCTACAAATCTTATTTTCCTTCTATAATTCGTCACGTGCGCACAAGTCGTTATCTTGTCCGATTCTCTGACGAACATTAGATTATTTGGTGTCTATATAAGCTAGTGGGTGTTTTGACAATGTTTGTTTTGTGTTTTGTAAGGATGTACATATACATAAAGAAAAAAGTTAAGTACACCACAACAATTTCGCAATGACTAATGAACAAAGATAAGGCATGACATTACTGACAACAGTATCTCGACTATACAAATGCGATTTGGTAGAACAACCACCTGGCAATAAAGAAACACGACAATGGTTAGGTATGGTTAGAATTTAATTACGATTGTGCCATTTTTTTGCCAATATTGTTTTTGCCAGGTGGTTGTCCTCCCAAATGGCATTCGTATCATCGAGCTCCTTTTGTGAGTAATCTTTTTGTTCATTAGTCATTGTGAACAATTTTGGGTTGTGCTTAACTTTTTTCTTTGTGTATATTTATAAATTCCTTTATTCTGTATTCTGTTTAATTAGACTGTAATTATTACTAGTATTTACTTAAACGAAATTACGATATATACCATAACCGAACCCACAGGGAAGTTATTCATTATTAACACGAAGCCCTAAGGGTCATATTTTTTTCTGAATACAGTTAACGTTATTTTTCCATAACATTATGTTTGAAGTATTGTTATAAAAATACAAATTTAGTTAATTCCAGAAAATTACATTGTTTCATCTTTTAGCACATTCCAAGATGTCTTCACTCAACGAAAGTTCTTTCAACGTATTAAGAAGTATTATAATTACGAATTTTTTTAATGTGGTTGTTTTATTGATTAATGTTTTAACTGAATAAATCGAAAGCATCGTCACAATGAAAGAAATGGTCACTCCCTTTTCAGAGATTCTCCCACCTTTCCTTTTCTGACCTGCTCCGATCTCCCCTTTTTTTAGCTGCTCCCACCTCCCCTTTTCTGATCTGCTCCCACTTCCCCTTTTCTGAGCTGCTCCCACTTCCCCTTTTCTGAGGTGCTTCCACTTCCCCTTTTCTCAGCTGCTTCCTCTTTTCTCAACTGCTCCCCCTTTTCTCAGCTGCTCTCCCTTTTCTCAGCTGCTCCCATTTCCCTTTTTCTCAGCTCCTCCCATTTCCCTTTTCCTCAGCTGCTCCCACTTCCCCTTTTCTCAGCTGCTCCCGCTTTCCCTTTTCTCAGCTGCTCCCACTTTCCCTTTTCTCAGTTGCTCCAATTTCCCCTTTTTCTCGGTTGCTCCCAGTTCCCCTTTTTCTCAGCTGTTCCCACTTTCCCTTTTCTCAGCTGCTCCCACTTCCCCTTTTACTTACTTTTTCCACTTCTCCTTTTCTCAGCTGCTCCCACTTTCCATTTTCTCAGCTACTCCCCCTTTTCTCATCTGCTCCCACATCCCCTTTTTCTCAGCTGCTCCCACTTCCCCTTTCTCAGCAACTCCCACTTCCCACTTTCTCAGCTGCTCCCACTTTCCCTTTTCTCAGCTGCTCCCACTTCCCCTTTTCTCAGTTTCTCCCACTTCACTTTTTCTCAGCTACTCCAACTTCCCCTTTTCTCAGTTTCTCCCACTTCCCCTTTTCTCAGCTGCTCCTACTTCCCCTTTTCTGAGCTGTTCCCACTTCTTTTCTGCGCGGCTCCCACTTCTTTTCTGCGTTGCTCCCACTTCCTTTTTTCTCAGCTGCTCCCACATCCCCTCCAACTTTTTACACAGTGATTCGGAAGAATTGGTTCCCCCAGAGATGCCTATTCATCCAATGGATTCTGCGTAACGAAAATATTGAACATGATAAGAATGTTTTTCTTTCCAATTTCTTATTTTACAAAGGGTGCAATTGCTGGATCGATATAAGAACATTCTCTCAAACCAGTAGAATAGTTGCAACATGTCTTTTCTTTCGATTATAGCTATAATGCGGTGTTGACAACCCTTGGGCAAAAATTTAGCATTAATATATTAAGCCAAATGTATCAAACTGTTGTAAATGCTTTCCAGTTTATTATTACTGGGATAATTATCTTTGCCTGTTATCTCCAGTGCATGGGCTATCTTGAAGTCCATTACTTGTCCCAGTAATTTCCTTTTTTAAATACTAAATACTGCTATCTCGAACACCATAATCTCAAGTAGCTGTGCTATCTAGAGATCCATTGCAAGTTTCAGCAATTTTTTTTATATAATATTTCCCAAATAAACTCTGTTATCTCGAATGTATGGGTTAACTAGAGATCCATTGCACGTCTCGACACTTTCTTTATATAATATTTCCCAACTAAGCTCTGTTATCTCGAATATATTGGCTATCAAGAGATCCATGACTGGTCTCGGTACATTTCTTATATACTATGTCCAACTAAACGGTAATCCATCACTGGTCTCAGTAAATTACTTATATAATATGTCTCACTAAGCGGTTATCTCGAAAACCTAGGATATCTCGAACTCCATTGCCTCATATTTTTATCCACAATAGATATTCAGTTTTATTTACAATAAAAAAAAAACATAATTATATGTATGAACTAGTTTATTTTCAATGTTAAATACGGAATGCGTGTTTAATAAAAAATATGCAATATTCTGTGTAAATGTACAATCCCTGAAATTAAGAAAAATGTTCAAAGCAAAATAAATGATATCGAGAAATAGTGTCCACGGCATTTTCCACGGTAATTTTAGCATAAAATATACTTTATTTTTAATACAATGTAATAACTTTAAAAAATACACCTATAAAACAAATTAGTTCGCGGCAGAAAAAGTGCCGCGGAGAATGAAACACTCCGCGGCAATCTTCACGTCATTGTTGTAGAGAAACATTTTCCTTCTCCTAAACATTTTAACATTACGAATAGCATTGGGTTTTCATAGGGTGATGACATCGTTCAAGTATTTTCAAATTGTTTCTGTATCTCTTCATCTAATTAATTGACGCATTTTACTTATTTATTTTGTCAGGGCCCTTCTTATAATGTTTTACGTTAACAACTTAAAACTTTAATATACCAACTTCGAACTGGTAGCAGTTTGTTTCAACCTTAAATACTTTAATAATTGAAAGCACGATCGTGACGCCTCTACATACATTAGTTTAATGTTTCAATAAATCGTACGATTCCAAGTTAGATCTACAGGTACATAACCTATCTGGTCAGTCTATTTATAACATTTCTTGTAACAGAATGTTCAGATGTGATTAGTATATATTCCTCAAAAACGAACTCCTGGTTTGGCAGTGATGCATGTGTGTAATCAGTACCGGAAATAAGGGACCTATCACGGACAATGCCTGGAACAAATATATCATTATTATATTTTTATGTGGTATTGTAATGAGGTGAGACTTTAATAAACTATCTGTCTGTCTGTCTTCATCATTCTTGAATGATTGAATGTCATTAAATTAATTTAGTCGGTCGTTTAAACATACTAAAAACATGTACAATGTAATCTCCAGCGGCGGATCCAGAACATACATTTATGGGGCCCTCGGATTCTTTAAAGCTAAAAAAAAAATATAATAATATTTAAAAAAACTTATAACAGTATTTTTTTAAATCGCACCTTGCGTCCCTACCTAGATCCGTCAATGATCTCTGAACCATATTCAGGCCCAATCTGTCCATCACAGGTTTAAACGTTTTTCACAAATTCGACCATACTTGTAGAGATTACAGACGGCCCCATACCAGCCTGTCCACGAATGTTTCCACCTTATGAGTGACAGTGATCTTTGGTGTCTGGTTCGTCTGGCCCCCAGTTAGTGTATTCCAAGGCGCTACCATCTGTCCACTTGAAACTGTCGTTTTCTTCGGGGTCGTAACCTCCAATGTGCAAGTAAATTCCGTCATAGTCTGTAATAAAATAAAGTTTGTTTTATTTAAAGATGTCTCTAGAGCACATTGATTTTTTTCTTATCATCGGCTACTGGACGTCAATCATAACATGGTCATTCCGACATATTTTTAGAGGAAACCCTCTGCCGCCACATATAATCTACTCTTTCCGATAAGAACCAATGGGTTTTTTATATGCACTGTCCCACATACAGGACAACATCTACAACGGCCTTTTAATGAACCAGTTGTGGACCACTGGTGGAACGGAAAATAGCCCAAACTACAAATGGGTTCACTGAGAAGGGTCGTATTCTGTAATAAAGGCAATATTGTGAATTCCTTTCAGTTCCAGACAATGTATTTACACAATTATTATACTATATCTTATCATATCGTATCCAGGCCAGAACCGACGGGGTGCTGGTAGATGGGCCAGACAGCATGGTCCTATGATTTTCAGGTGGCATACAACCCCTGGTATAAAGTAATGATTACAAAACTACTTAATGAGCATTTTGAAATGGGGGCCTACGTTTCCCATCTGGCTCGGTCTGATCGTATCATGCTACCATGATATGTCATGCCATCAATGCCGTGCAATTACACGCTATGCCATACCACAATCATATCATACACATGATATCAAACCTATCATATTATACATATCATATATCATATCATATTGTAGTGGTTTGGTTTAAATTTTGTCTAGCGAAAAATCTATAAAGTAGTGAAGCCGTATAATATTATGATAAAACACACACACACACATCTTTATTCGTGTGTACAGGAATGTACGAATAGGTTTCTACTTCAGAACTTTTAGTACTGTTGTCGCATTTGATACAAATCATACTGGTAAAGTGCATATAAAAGACACCGTGCATCTTATCGGAAAAAGTAGCCTAAGCGGCGGGTTTCCTCTAAAGAAATATGCCAGAATGACGTTCAATAGCAGATGATAAGATAAAAATCAATGTGCTTTAGAGGCGTCGTTAAATGAAACAAACTTTACTTTACAAATACTACTGATACAGTTTTCTAAAAACTGATATCATCGACTGCCTTCATTCAATTTATGGAGCGGGATCTAACTCAAACTGTAGCGTGTCTGCCTGTCAACCGGTCGGTCGTCGGATCGATCCTTCTCAATAGACCCATTTGTAGTTTGTTTTTTTTCCTTTCCAGCCAGTGGTCCACAACTGGTTTATCAAAGGCCGTGGTATGTGCTGTCCTGTCTGTGGGACGGTGTATATAAAAGACCCCTTGCTGCTTATCGGAAAGAG
>JAULBS010143400.1:0-12583 GCA_032355785.1 Symmetromphalus regularis | reverse complement strand
ATTGCTAACCTAACCCTAACTCAAACCCTAAACCTGACCCTATTTTATCAATTATCATTTACTATGGAATGGGGAAAAACAATAAAGTTGCAAAATGTTGATTCTTTGAGTATTTCACTACCAACTTGGTGGCGGACAGATTCTATAACCGCACCGAAACAATTACTTACTTTGCTAGTACTATAAGTAGTATAACAATTAAAACAAATAAAATATGTAGTATGAAGTCCTGGTTGATCTTTAAAAGTATTTTTTTGGGGGGTAGTATGCGGATAATTTGGGTAGTTCCAGATCACGCCATCTATCGATGCTTACAAGTAATAAAACAATATTTTTTTCAAGTGAAGATCTTTGAAAAGGTTTGCAATAAAAATAATTAATTTTAACTACAGGATTCCGTTCCATAAACAAATCCAAAGGCTGCAATCAATGTTCGTAAATTAGCCTGACAACCATTGAAAAATGGAGGAATTTACAAAAAAGCATTGAACGCATGGTTTAAAATGTTGTGATTCGGAGACATTGTTTTAGTGTTCGAACCAAACTGGACGTGGGCACGTCTTAAAAATACTTCATGTTCACTTGTGATTCGGAACTGGCCAAAACGAAACGGTATGATTTCCAGCTGTTTAATATAATTATATTAACAAAAAATCATACTCCACTAGTTTATTAAGTACAAAATGTAGTTTATTTCTTGACAATGTTTATGAACTGTCACCTATTTTGTCGCTGGTGTAACTTTTAAAAACACTTTACGGAAAATATTTAGTCTCGATTGCGTAACTTCATTCAGACAACAGTTTTTGAAGTTCGCGTTTATATATTTGTGATGAAATTTGGATTATTATTTTTTCAGCATAGCTGTAATAAAATTATAATAACGTTTTCGATCGGTTATTTATTCGACATGTATACAAGCTGAAAAAGCATTTTGATCCGGAACTACCCAAGATCCGGAACTGCCTAAACAACTGTATTGGAAAAAAGCAACAGGTGCAAATAGCAGGTGTCCATAAATAATAGCAAGAGCATGATATTGATAGCTCGTGGGTAATGTTCTACCTAATATCAACAGATCAATTTCATTCCAGTCAGTCATCCCTGACTGGTTTAACACAGGTTGTAGTATGTGCTGTCTTGTCTTTGGAAAAAGCGTACATAAAAAAAAATACCTATCAGAATGAGTTGTCTGTTTCTTTTCTAAACCAGTAATTACAAATACAGCCACTGATTAAACCGTGTATATGGGTGTATTAAAATGTAAATACAATAATATTTAATGTTTTGTTAATAATTCTACCTGTTATTTTTAATATTACATTATCTTCTCAGATATTATACTGAATATTAATATTATACCATTATGAAAACCAAGTGAATAAGAAATCTTTCGTTTCATATGCTGCTTTTGTAATCTCAGATGAGCTGTTTCAGTGAACCTTTCAGTCAGTTGGAGGTTGGCAGCACTTTCCTATAGCTTTGCTTTTGAGCAGCTTTGAAGGATATGTTCTGGTGTCTGATAGTCACTGTTGCAGGCACTCTGTCCTGACTGTTCTAGCCTAAGGCTAAGTTGGTAGACATGTGCCTTTTGTCTTTAGTGGCTGGTTCTGAATCTGACCCCCAATAGCCATAGTGGGGTGGGGGGTGGGGAACATTAGACAAAAAGGTTGTAAATCTTAAAGATTTATACTTCATGCAGAGTTTGAGGATTTTTTTTTTAAACCACTAGCCACAGTGCTAGTAGGTTTGTGATTTCCACTAGCCCAAAGACTTGACCAAATTTACCATGAATATTTTCATATTCAACTTTTTTTCTTTCTATTATTACCAAATTAACAAAACAAACATCACTTTACAAAAATAAAATCGACAGACGGCATATTTATAACTTCAATAACCAGTGGTGGATCTTGGCAGGGGATTTAGTAATTAAACATTTTTTTTTTTATAAATTGTTTTTAAGAGTTCTTTAGCCCACACCCCCAAATGGATTTTCTGGATCTGCCACTGGTAATGATAATCTTAGCATGGCATGAATCACTCCATTACAAAGAACCTCCAATGTCAGGATAAATAAAAAGAATACTGACAATATGCAACTCATTCGTAATTGATATCGGTGGTTGATCCAGAAAATTCATTGAGGAGGGGGGCAATAATATGATGCCAATTGTTCAGATTCTTTAACCTTAAAAAAAATAATACCTAGGCGCTAATCTAAGATAGAAAAAGTGGGAGAAGTGATTTCTCCCTTCCCATAAGAAATGGGAGAAGTTTAATAAAAATGGGAGAAGTAAACCCAACAAAAACAAAAGATGTATTAAATTAATGTGTTGTTTGTTTTGTTTTTATCATGTAGGCCTATGTCTATGACCCTTTTTTCAGGGGAGATTTAAACATTTATTTTTTATATTTTACCGGTAATAATAATAATTTAAAAAAACACCTGTTAAAAAAATTTATTTGGTGGGGAAATCTCTGAGCCCTATCCTTTATCTCC
Source organism: Symmetromphalus regularis (assembly GCA_032355785.1). NCBI lineage: Eukaryota > Metazoa > Mollusca > Gastropoda > Neomphalida > Neomphalidae > Symmetromphalus > Symmetromphalus regularis. The sequence goes on along the minus strand of JAULBS010143400.1, from coordinate 10,080 downwards.
ATTTTGTAACTGTCTACCCGTTTTGCATCCAGAATCAAAAACATGTTCTACATTTTCCACAATCACCCAATAATTATTTTTAATTAAAATTTAATAATTCAATATATATATATAGAATAAACAACCATATTATTATTATTTGAATAGATATGCCATTGAAAATATTTACATGTACTTAAGATAACAAGAACGCAAAGTGAATCGAAACTGCGTCATCTTTGAAGTTGCAAGAATCACAACACATTTATTTACCGCAAAAACATCTGGTTTCCAAAGGAAACACCAATAGATTATAGCAATCAACCAATCAAAACCATTGTCTAAGAAACTATTGAAAATTAATTAGTGGACCACATGAAACTAAATTAAAAGAATGCATGCAGACCAACCTCCAACTGCTTTGAACAATAGCAATGAAGCAACAGGCGACATGTTTTTAAATGCATCTCTAGCAAAGTACTAGTAATTGGAATTCTTGTTCATATTACACAACCGAACAAAGCTCGACACGGTCTGTTGAGCGTTACCAGAAATATCTGTTCATTGACAGGGACAATAAACATTTGTCAGGCAAGATTTGTTACTTGTTTGTATGTAAAGGCTAATTAGTTGGTTTTTTTTGTTTGGATTGGCATCACAAATCAATGTCACTGTCGAACTTTCGGCAAAATAAGCCTCATTTTGCTGGCTGGATTAGTGCCTGAATAATTTTTAAAAATGTTATTTGAATCGCAAAATTTAAGGGGGGCTTGGGGCCCCACCCTAGATCTGCCACTGGGTATAAAAATGAGTTTCTCACTGAGCCACGAGTGAGCAGCCAGCAAGAAAGAAAATTAGTTTTGTTAATTACCGACATCCCTTCCCAATTTACAAGGTGAGAAAACAGGACAAATAAATAAAGCAGTGTGATTTAAATTTAATAGTGATGCCTTAATTACTTAATACACTGAGTCGTGAGTTCCAAGTAAAATCGCGCGTAACATATTACTGCAATCCTCTACCACGTGACATGTCCAATCAATTGAAAGACGTATCCCCCATATACGCTAATATTAGCACAGCTAAAATATTTTGCTTTCATTTTACATTTTCGCGACCATGTCCCACAATAATAAAAGAATTTAAAAACAATATTTACCAAACTCCTTTCAGTTGGAGAACTTTTTATTTATTTCCTAAGACATTCTCGGCATACTATCAAGGTGTTATATGTATTTCCGATAAGACATGTTATCGACTGAACACGCACATGATGCAAAGACAAATAGTATTTATTGACAGTACCCACTGTTCAGATTAACTAAGAATGATTATGATTCACAATTATTTTTGAATAATTGCATATAACCTTTGTAAAAACAACTAAAAGCGTTAGTACCAAATGTCGATAATTTGTTGAACGTATTACATATGGTACGGTTTTCACAGCCAAACCGGAAATAAGTTCATGCGTAATTGAGTATCAGCATCTTCGCCATTTTCGAGATATATATATTTTTTGTGTTTTTTTGCATAACTTGAAAAAGCACTAGCCATGGGCGTCGGGCTAGCAGATTCCTTGAACACTATTTCATGTTTTTTTTCAAGTTTTGAAATTATAATGAGGTGGTGATGTTTGTGTTAAGACTGTTGGTCATGTTTTTTGTTTCTGTGTTGGGTGTTGCCCATTGGCTGATCATGGCAAATTTGTATTACTGATTTGCAGTCATTAAGGAACACATCATTTTGGTTACAAACCATTTAACACCTTCCAGAATGACACACGATCCAACTTTCTGGCACTTGATCGTTGTTATTTGCTGTCTAGTACCAGACCAATCTCTATATGAAAACTTTTGGATTTTTAGCTACCACAGAGTAGCAAGGCTCGAAATTGACTGGAGGCAGCTAGCAAATGCTGCTCAAAATGCACAATGTGCTTTCTGATTATCAGTATGAGAAACTGTTTTTGCCTTTCATTTTAATTTTCAGAGTATTCCAACATTATCCTGTATTCTTCATTTTCAGGGTTAATAATATAAACATGTTTTATCTGTGGTAGACTTCAGTGAGAGCTGAAAAAGGTGACACTATAATTGTAATAAGGACTTTAATTTTGACACTAATTTCTTGAACTGCTTCTTTGAACTGCTTCTCTGGTTATAGCATTTGCCTCTAGATTAAAATTTGAAAAGCAAAGGTTACTTCTCATTCCATAAAATGAATTTCGATCTTCGACCATTAAGTAGTCAGAAAATATTAAACAATTGTGATATCTTACATTATGTACTTCTACCTGAGACCTATACCAATTGCTAATAGAATTGTGCTATTTTTAGAAGCTGACATCCTGAGAACTTGTCATGTGACAACTCACATGTTCCCATCCATACAGCAGGTTTTATGTATTTTTCCCCGCAAAATTCAGAATGCTCAAGTGATTGATCTGCTCTGGTGTTGATTCATGAAATATCTGTTTGGATGCTGAAATTATCTGCCTGGCAGTGGCATGTGTGTGTGGAAAGCATTTCCTATTCACTTGGTTTTCATTGTATTATCTCTGAGTACAGACCCAAACAACTTGCTGTACCAACACAAAGATACCTTCTTGCAGTTCTTGAAGTTAACATTTTGATCTAAGTACACTGCGCAAGTAAAGTGAAAAAATTATGTGCAAAATATTGTTTAGGAAAAAGGAAAGGATTGGTTGTTCAATGACACTTTTACACATTGTTAATTCATCAGATGTATGTTGTTTTGCAACTCAGTCTTTTTGAGGAAACCCACTTCTGACATATATTAGCAGCAAGGGATCTTGTATATGCACCTTCCCACGGACAGCACACACCACAGCCTTTGGTTGAGATTTTTTCGAAATACCTACTGGTCGTGAGTCCAACAGCTTACCTCTTTGCCACCCAGATCAGACCTTACTACCTTAGTTTAGGAAAGCACATTTTAATAAATATGGAAAAATAAACATTGCATATTCTATACCAGGTATTGTGTGCAAATTACTAGTAATAGTACTTAATATTAATTTAATGTGATTATCAAGTAGATTGATACATATTACATTATTTCTAATAGAATTAACACGTTTCAGTTAATTATCATCAGCAGTAATATTATGCCTTAATTCTAGATCATGGTAATATGTTTGCAAACATTTTATTAGTTTATGACATGGTTCTTGCACATTAAATGATGTCATTTTCTTGCATTTTATGCAGTTGATCAAATAATTCTTTGCAAAGTAACATAGTCTTGAGGTCAGAATGGCATCTTACAAGTAATATTTGGGTGCTTTTGGTAACGGGCAGTAAAGAAAATTGTAATTAATGGTAAAATTTCACATTGTGACTAAAGCAATTTTTCTAGATGCATACGTGAACATTATTGTTGTATTTGTAACTACCGAGTCGAAACTTTGAGCCCTATGTTGTTTGTTGGATGACTCTTGAATCTTGACTTTTTCTACGTTTATTAGCACGTTTTCTTCAAAGCATTCTTTTAGGTTATGAAGATCAGTAATTTCTTCCATTTCTGTGATGATGCACTTTTCATGTCTCCTGTTATCTGTCTTAAGCCAGCATTGTGAGCTTTGGATAGCTCTGTACTGTGTTAGACTTAGCCATTATAGCAAAGCATCTCATTCAATATTCAAGGTGTGGTCAAACATTTGCATCTGCTGTTTGTGCTGATGCTCTGTGTCTGGAAAAGTCCTTAAAGATTTTGTTATACAAGTGATGTCAAAACGTTCCAGTCTGCTTTCTTGTAATTGCAGCTAGTTTTTTTAAATTTTAGTTCTTGAACAAGCATGTCATTTAGTGTTAGTATTACAGACTTGTTATCAATTCCTCCCAGTTGGTTACTGACTTCTCTTTATGTTATCTTCTGTGTGTCTTTTCTCTTGCCATTGCAATTGCAGTATTAGCTCTGGGGTTCTATCTTCTGGACTGAAAGGTTGGTTCATTGTATGGGAGATTTGTGAGAACCGGTTGGTTTTCAGCCATCTTGTCTTCTTCTTTTTTATAACTTGCTGTTTATTGATGTTTAGTTAAGGGATTGGATGTTGAAGTTGCTTTAACAAGGTGTTTCTTATCTGACAATTGAATAGCCTCACGATTAAGGTCTTTATTGTTGGGACAGTAGAAATTTGTGATAATGGTTGGCTTTGGTTTGGTGTAGATTTGGATAGTAATGTGCTCCAATTCATTTGACTCTAGTGAGACTTCTGTGATAGGGAGGTATTACTAGTCCCATTTTTAATACTAACATGACTAAAAAATTACATCATTAATTGTATAAATGCCCTGAAACCTGATTTACAGTCCAAGGGTTGATTTAATGAGTTGTCTGGTTGGTAGTGGTGACAACATTTTAGAGCTGGCACCTACAAAGTATGTTAATCATCATCAGCAAAATTCAACCCAGTTTTAAAAACTAATGTATTTTATAATTCAGATTTAATATAAAAGCCATCAGAAAAATAGAAATATTACAGGAATTAATCTTAGACGTAATGACAACAGGAGTTGATGTGTATCCATGCCATCTTCCCACTTAATAAATTTCCATGTTTGTTTGAATTTACATATTAACAATGGCAATGTCATTGGCAGATCCAGAGGTGGGTCACAAGGGTCCCATGACCACCCCCCTTCCATTTTGAAGAGCCCTTTTCAATGAATGCTTTCAGTTTTTTTTTTTTCATCCATAATATAAGTAAAGAGATTGATGCACAACAATGTGATATAATGTGCATTTGAAGGAAATTGACTTTCGGTGAACCACAGTGGAAAAGTTCTCTCAAATAATTTCACAAAAGTCAAAACCAAATGAACTTAGTGAAAATAAATAAAATACAGCTTCCACCTCCCTCGGTAATTAAATTATATTACTTTCCTTTTGGGAGTTTGATTCGTTTGCCTTTGGCAAACTCAAAATTGCCCCTTTTGCAACACCCCCTTTACAAATTCCTGAATCTGCCCCTGAATGTATTGTTGATCAAGTAATAAATGATAATAAATGAAGTTGAACAAAATACCTACTGGTCCCAGAGACTAGCATTTGCGAATTTTTACTAACCTGGGATGAGAGGACAAACATTAATTTATATAATTACATATAAAATAGCAATAAAGAAATAAAATACATACTTTTTATTGCTACCTAATAATCTGTAGTAAATACCACAAAGGACAGCAAGGTGTATTGAGATACATATTTGTATATAATTATTTTCAATGATACTTGTCCATGGACAACCAGAATATAAAACTTTTCTTGTCGGACAGTGTCACATACTAGATCAGGCAAGTCAGCCATGTCAGTTACTCACACCTAACTTATTTTTTCAACATAACCTATTGCACAACTTTCAGCTGCTTCCTGCTGCTAGTCCAATGCGTCATGTGATTGGTGATGGATGACGGTGCCTCTGATGATCTCGACAATGCTGGAGATGGAAAGCCTGCCTGTATGACATCACAGAGCATACCGGCAGGCATCACAGGAGAAGCAGCAGATGACTGTGGTTTGTATAGTCGCACAACACATATCAGAGGCAAGTCAGAAAAACATTCAGAGGTGATTTCAACTGCTGATGCCCTGAGTAACATCACAGTTTTGCTCAAACAGGTCAGTATAGGTTCAGCTTTAGAATTCTATTTTTAAAAATACATTCATAATTCTTTATTGATAATTAAAAAAATTATGTGTCTTACCATCACTATATGGAAAAATGGGTCAACTGTAATCTTTTATTGGAGATTTCATTAAATTAAAGTTAATTTCACTATTTAAAATTGGTAATTTGCCGAATTTGCTGAAAGACATTTTTAGGCCTAACTTGAAGGTTAGATTTTATAAAATGAATATATTTGACTTGATGTATTTGTGTTGACTTGGGATGTTTTATAATTTGTCATTTTCTTTTTATGTTTCAGAGACAGTACTCAGAGGCACTAGATGTATGTAACCAAGGTTAGATGTTTACTTATTATCATTCCTTACGCAGTCTCTGCCTTGGTTTTTAGATGCACACTATTTAGAGATCACCAAATATACCTTTTTCCTAAGTTAATTTTATATTAATAAAGTGTGACATTAACACTTCTCATATATATACATAGATTGTTCCGAATTACTTTGAGACTTACGGTACACATTTAGTTTTATGTAAGGAAAATCTGCTCCTATTTCTGTTTCTATTTCTTGGACTGAATTATTTAGCTTTTTCCCAGTGCAGAACAATCTTATTTTACGCCTGTTTCAAACCATTTCTAAATATGTGTATGATTATGGGTACTTTTGTAATGACATCATAATATAATGAAATGAAAATGACACTTATTTTCTATCAATTTTAAAGCAAATCATTTGGACTGTCTTTAAATATTTAATTTTATAATATTTAGAAATTTCAAAATAAGAAATATATATCAGATTAATACATTTGCAGGTTTATTTTTATGTTGAAGTTGTTAGCTTCTGTATCTATAATCAGTCACCATTTTGTGGGGTATAGATGATAAGGCAGTTTCAATATACGAAAATATCTTTTGTAACTCTCATCCATCACATAATCATTCCCCCACCTTGTGTTGGAATTGTGTACCTTGCTGTGATTCTATAGTATTTGAACATTCACTGTCCTTATAACTGTGGTTGTTATAGAAATAATTGACTTAATTATGAATAATTAATTTAACTGCCTTTTGTGCCAGTTATTTTGATATATTTCATTAAAATTATTGAAAAATAAACGAATATACCACTGACCAGCATGAGTGGGTTTTGTGCCACGTTGTAAAATGGCACATTAATCTCATTTATGTCACAGCATTCTTTGATGTTTAAACACTTAAAAGAGTGTCTCACCTGTTCACTTCTATTTGCTCCACTTATTGAAACAGTTCCAAGTATATAATGTCATTTTATAGTAATGGTAGAATGGAGATAAACATACTCTGATTTCATTTTTGAGTTAGGTTATCATGGTTAGGTTAAGTGTTACATTTAAAGGTTTCAAATCCACAATAACCTACCTCAAAAATGAAATCATAGTATGTTTATCTCCTGATTGATATATGTATATATTTCAGTTGTATTGATACATACATTATTTTTTAATTGATTGTTTTGTAGATTATTGCATAAATCTATGTCTAGTCCCTAAACTCCACCCATTGACATCCCCTTGTGTTAGTCTAAAATAGTTTGTAACCTTTGCAGTTAAGAAAGCCTTACCACTTACTTGACAGTCATTTACACTCACTGAAACTTGAATGCAATCATGTTGTTATGGTTATACCAATGAGATGTCTGATCTTTAATAATTATAAAAGAAATTTAATTATTTACATGTACACACATTGTTTATTTTTTGCCAAATACTATTCTTCACATATCACGTGGTAGTTTATAGTTGTCATATGTTAATAATCACCATGGAAAAAACTCAGCTTTAAACATTTAACAATTAATACAGCTGTGGTTAGTTTTTCATTAACATTAGAATATAATAAGAGTGAATTTGTTTTCAGTATTTGTGATTTATTAAATAATTAAATACATTTTCAATAATTTTCTACTCCAATAAATCAGTACTATTGTAATGTAGATTGATTTTAAATAAAAAATTTAATTGAATATCATGATGCATATCATACAGTCACCCTACTGTATTATTATTATAACCATTTGATGTATTTAGTTTATATGTATTATAATTAATATTGTTTTAATTTTGTAGCTCTTCAGAATGAACCTGAAAATGAAAAATTGCTGGAAAAGAAGATTAAAGTTTTCTGTCACCTTGGACATTTTTATGAGGCATATGACCTAGCCAATGAATGGGAGAAAAAACAACCCCAGGTTTGATCATAGTGATACTTTATATAATGACCCTTATCATACCTGCTCCTTTGTATGAACATAACCACATGATAAAAAATGGTGTTACTCTTTTGAAATGGTATCAATAAATGATATTTTTTTTTTAATGTAAATATTGTGGGCTTTTTTATCTTCATGGGCTGCAATTAATGTTTGATTTTTAAAGAAAAGTAGCTTTACTAATGGTTTTCTTGGTGAAATTTTGCTTCTATATTTCCTGTTTACAAAGATAAAGTTCTGTGAATATCATTAGTAATTTGTTTAAATAAAGTTCTTGTTTTCAGCATCCCATAGCTTTGAAGGAACTGGGCCGGTTGAAGATAGTTCTGGCAGCACTACAGGATCAGGTAATGTATGAGTCATTTAGCTTTTTAGATTTTAAAATTATTTTTAAAACTTTCTAATTCATTTGGGAATAAATTTTTTAAATAACATTTCTGCCTAATAAGATTTTTATTTGCTTTTTGCTAACTGATACCAGGGAAAATCCAGGAATGCTGAAATGGGGCTTGAAAGATAGTGTTAAGAAATTGAATACTGAAAGGCAGGTTCAAAAGAAGTTAGTCTAATTATAGTTAGTGTTGGCCAAAGGCTGCGGACCAGGCTTCTTGCTCCCACCTCTGTTAAATTTTATGGATGGATTAGTATTTTGGTAATCTTTGTTAGACTACTTACTTTTATTGTGTCTTTCTTGCTACATCTCTTGCTCTCTGTCTCAATAGGATTCTGAAGATGAATCTGCTAGTAACCCAGAACCATATTTAACTGAAAATGGTGAAGATGGAATAAGAACTAAAAACACACTTGATGCTGAAAACAGTGAGGAGGAAATGAGAACAACCGACACCGCATTGCCTAAAGCCACCAACATTGTCTTGACTTTACCTGCTCAGCCAACACACAAAAAACTCCGTAGTACAGGTACTAATGCAGTACTCTGAACTAGTAGATTTCAGTTTTCTTCTAATTCTACCAGTATCAATTTGGAGTCATGCAAATTCACATCATGGGAAGGCACAGGAATCCATTTTTTAAATCTTGGATTTTGTTTTTTACAATGTTATTACGTTGTATGTGACTAATTCATTCAAAGTAAAGTAAAGTTTGTTTTGTTTAACGACGCCTCTAGAGCACATTGATTTTTATCCTATTATCGTCTATTGGATTTCTAAGATATAGTCATTCTAACATGTATTTAGAGGAAACCCGCTGCCACCTCATAGGCTACTCTTTCTGATAAGCAGCAAGGAGTCCTTTATATCCACTCTACCACAGACGGGAGAGCACATACCACAGCCTTTGATAAACCCGTTGTGGACCACTGGTTGGAACAGAAAATAGCCAAAACTGCAAATGGGTCCACTGAGAAGGATCGATCCAATGACTAATTATTATTTGGACATTATATTTTATATCTTCTAATAGATATTTACCAAAAATTAAAATTTAATGATTCGTTTTGTGGGAATCTATGCATGAATATTACAGGAATTCGATTCCTGAATTCCCATTGAAAATTGATTCCTGTTTAGTCTGTGAATATCTGTTTGGAATATGGAGTTGTATATAGCTCAGAGGTAGAAGTGCCATCTGCCTGGGGTGCGATAGGTCCTTGGATTGATCCCCTTCTATATCAACTGGTTATTGTTTCTTAGAAGATGCATATGGAAGACCTGTTGTTGCTAATCAGAAATAATTAGCGTATGCGGTGGTAGTGGGTTTCTTCTGTGAACCTAATCATTGAGCTGGGTTGTTAAACAATCCTTTCTTTTATCCTTTCTTTTCTGTCTTGGATGGTCAGTGCTTCATGGCTGGTATATCAAAGGCAGTGGCTTGTTCTGTCCCACCCATGACAAAGTGCATGTGAAAGACTACTGCTGACTGAAAAAGAGTAGCATGTGTAGCAACAACCTGTTTCATCTGTTAGGCTTCTGTTTGCTATTAGCATCAAGGGATCGTTTATATGTGCTTTCCAACAAACAGGACTGTACATACCATTGCCTTTGGTAAACTGAGTGTGAGCCACTGGTCCATCTGTTAATAATGTTTTACTATTACTAGCCCTACCTCCTAACAGTACAAAGTAAAAATAAAACTCAAACTTGACAATCGGATCGACTCACTAATTTTGCATTGAAAAAAAAAATCCATTACAAAAAATACACGTGTCTGTTCCCTGATTCACTGTAAGATTAGTGT
>JAULBS010143389.1:0-12583 GCA_032355785.1 Symmetromphalus regularis | reverse complement strand
TAAAGACATATGTCAGAATGACCATATGTATGACGTCCAATAGCCGATGATCAGATAAAAATCAATGTGTTCTAGAGACGTCGTTAAATAAAACAAACTTTACTTTGACTGACTAGGGAAAACTCTAGTAGTCTATGATGGAATAAAACATATTTTTATTTTTACTGTTATGTTTCAGGGCTTCATTCGTGTGCTGTGTCATGAACTGTGTGTAGTGGAATTTCATACAAACTGTTGGAAATCATTTAAAATACGCTTTGGAGAAAAAGCATCTGACAAGGTTGGCTTTTTGTTCTGTTCTCTCTCTTTTTAGTATCTCATTCCTATAGATATTTGTAATAAGAAATAAAAATTCAAATCGCTCACCCCATTCTGCATACACACCCCAAAAAAAAAACCCACCTTAATATATCAAAAACCTAAAAAAAAGCAGTTTGTGGTCGGTCTTTCAATTTTTACCTTTCATGATCTTTTTAATTTGATTTATTATTAATATTATTATGTTCTCTTCTTTTAGAGGAAAAATATCTTTAAATTAACTGATTAAAAAGAGTAGCTTATGTGGCCTAAGAACTTCAAGGTTTCTTTTTAAATCATTATTTTTGCTAACTAATCTTGTTACACAAAATTAAAATGTTATTTATTAAAATAATTTATTTGTTAGAGACCTCGTGTAACTGTTGTTAGAGGGATTCTCTATAGACCTTTGTATTTCTAGTTATAAAATTGGACTAGGTTATAAATGGAATAAATTTGAATGAAGTTAATATAAAAATTTGTACTACATTTAGAAGACCACTTGTAGATTTCATCTATCAACTGTTTTTGGCTAGATACTTTTGCTATATAATCTTAGAATAGTTTAGCTACAGTTGGATGGTGTCAAACATAAATAGAGGATATTATATTCGTGTCTATGACAAACGATGTTTACGACATGAGTGCCTAAATTATCATATTTCCCAAGCGTGAGCAAAGGAAATGCGATAATTTAGGCACAAGTGTCGTAAACATCGCCTGTCATGGACACGAATATAGTATTCTGTTTATTACGGTAACACTGTCTTGCTAAATGAACATTCCAGTAATTGTTTACAGACTTACGTTTACTTAACAGCAGAGTAATGTTTGTCATTGATGTCTTGAAAATGTTATTAAATGACATCATAAACTGACGTTAGCCAATCAGGGGAAAATGTACTCTTACAACAGCCAATCGTTAAACGACAATCCTAGGAGGACAGACGATTATTATTACATATGTAATAACATACAAGGGAAATCGTACAATAAATATTACCTACGTTATGCTGTACCGCATAGGTAATAATCTGTTTTAATGTAGGACTTGTTAGATGAGCCGTGCCCGACACCAGATTGTGATGCATCGATATTCAAGATACTCGTTTTCAGACACGACTGCAACCCAAAAGAGGTAAATGTTTTGTTTGTTTTTGTTCTTATTAAGTGGGATCTTGTTAAAAATGCAGTAGATGCTCAAATAAGTGATGTTATAAAACCTCATTGGTAGGACAGACTCTCATACTGAAGACAGTGGTTCAATACCTGTTGGGTGCTGGTTGACACTTGACTACGTAGAGGCACTGATTTTCTGCGATAACGGAAATGTGGATGGAATTTCGGAAAACCTTATCTGAAATCAAATTTCCGATTTTCTCCGAAAACATTATTACTCAACTCCAAATAGCACTGTTTATTAATTAAAAAACATTTTCCAGACGCATTTTGTAAACATAAATACTCAATACCTGACTACACTGATATCTGTACGTGTTACACTAAATTAATTTGGCACAGACGATCACCAGTTCATATGCTTCCGGATATTATTTAAGCATTTTTTGTTGCTCAGATTCTCCGACAATTATGCGATTTAAAGATTTATTACATATTTTGTGTCGATTTATTTATCATTTTCGTTCACCAGCATAAAGCAATGATTGTGACATGGTATACAAAGTACAAGTATGTAATGAATGCACAGCACACACACTAGTAATCCGTATTGCACAAACTATTTAATAGTAAACACAGGATTTCAAATTATTGTGAATTCAATAAACTCCAAATTTGCCATATGTAATGCCCCTAGGAGCATTAAATAGGAAATATACGGTATAATTTCTACTTGAGTAAAATGGTCAAGCACTTTAAAAAACAAAATTTTGTTATGAAATATTTTTTGATTTAATAAAATAAATAAGTATATCTATAATTCGTTGTTTTAATACTGAAATGTTACAATATTTTATTTCCGATCATTGGTTATGGTTAAGTCCCGTTATGAGGATTAACTGTTAAAAGAAAAAGAGATTTTTTGTTTCTTCACTTATTTTTTATTTTATTTTTTAAATAGTTTGTGTCAGACAAACCTCCTCCAAGACGGAAGAAAATAAAGAATGGCTGTGGAAAAACCAAATTATCTAAGTAAGTTTTTCTTTATGTAATTCAAATTTAATCATTTACCCTCATTTAACTGATAGGACTCTTTTTTGTTCCAGCCATTGATTCAGGTATACAGAAGACTGTATTATATCCATTCCATCGTTTGAGACATGCTTTGGTTAAAATAAAAACAAACACTGACTACTGCAAGAAATTGGCACCAAATTACCCAAATTCATTTTCAGGTAGGGGACTTCACCCTCGTGGGCTACGACGTCCCTTGGATTTGGATTTTTTAGGCTATTTTTTCCAATTCCCAGGTATGGCTCAAGTGATGTCATTAACTTTTAGACTAATGAATTTTTTAAAGAGTTATTTCCCCCCAAAACTGGATTAATTTTGATCAAATATTTTGACTTTGAAACTTAACAAAACAATAAAATAATATAAAGGTATGAAGAAATTAATATTATTTTTGAGTTTTGAAGGGCTTTATTTTTTGTAGGTGCACGATTTAAGGTCTAAAAACGGTAAAAAAAACCTAAATAAACCGTAAACCATGCTTGGTCAATTGTATTTATGGTCGAATCGCTCACATTCAATACCATATTCTCACCCTCACACTCAGTGTCAATCAAAAATTTGATTTGAAAATTCTCTGTTCTCCCCCGATATTCAGAATCAAAATCCTCACCTTCACTAAATACCAGAATAATATTAATTCCTAATTAGTTCTTAAAAATCTTTGTGTAATGCCGCGCCACCTTTGCTCGTCACGAAAAACTTCATGAAAAATACCTGCGTTTAGACCGAAAGTTTCGATCAATAAAGGAATTCAAATGCTTCAAAAAGCTACCATTTACAATTAGCAACATCCTGTGTTGATAGGTATTGCGTCACTTCCTCCCATAATGCATTTAAACAACAGGAAATACTAATTTTAAAGGGCCAATTCGATTGTCGAGAAATGTTGCCTTCAGTATTCAAGCATTTGCATAACGTTGTTGAGAAAAGTCACCTGCAGTGTTCCAAAGATTAAACAAAATAAATGTAAAATAAAATAATTCTGTAAACTGATTTACAAATACTGTATGTTTCACATCAAATAGCCATTGAATCCGAATAAACTCTGTCTTCTGTTATTTGTTTTAGTGCCTCGAAAATAGCGAGAAGAGCGGAGAAGAAACAGATAAGAAAGCAGAAACGCGAGGAAGCGAGATTACTGAGGAATCAACAGGATATGGGTGTTGATGTTGAGATGCTGAACGTAAACAACAGTGGTGACCACGACCCTACTGAGAGATCTGGTAGAAGTACGTATACTGAGAGGTTAAATCTTCAAAATGCAGGAATGGAACGTTTTCGGTTTTCTCCAAAAATCAGGCTTTTCTGCTTTGCCTGAATGTTTTTTTAAAGATTTCAAAAAATTATTATTCCTTTTCTTTTTCTTTTTAGCTGAATTTCTTTTTTCTCACGGAATGACGGTACTAGTTAGCTGGCAACATCTGGGCTTTTGGACATTTGGTTACATACTCTCATTATTCGCTGTATTTCTATCAAATTTTGAGTCACTGGGCGGGCATCTCAAGGTACAGTTTTGACTTCCTCAACATCGTGCATTTGCAGTTTGGCCTATTTTCCATTCCAACCAGTGGTCCACAACTGGATCATCAAAGGCCGTGGTATGTGCTGGCCTCTATATGGAACAGTGCATATAAAAGACCCCTTGCTGCTTATTTGAAAGAGTAGCCTATGTTGCGGCAGTGGGTTTCCTCTAAACATATGTCAGAATGACCATACGATTGACATCCAATAGCCAATGATAAGATAAAAATCAATGTCGTTAAATAAAGAAACTTTATTTTTCCTCAACATTGTGAGCCTCAGTGGTCCAGTGGTAGAACATCGGACTCTCAAGCTGAAAACTGTGGTTCAAAACCTGTTGGAGGCTGGTTCACACTTGGCTACATATCAAAATTACCAAATGTTTAACATACAATAGCCGATGATTGGTAATTCAGAAAAAAAAATGAAATTGAGAAAAAGAAATTTATATTGCCAGGCAGACAACTCGAGGTACAATTTAGACTTATCCACCATTGTTGTCTTTCAGGTGAGTAGCGGACGACTAAATATACACCTTGCTTCTTGCTAACGAATGCCTAGTTATTATTATATTGATGTAATTGGTTTTCTTTACCTTGCAGCAAGCACACCTGATATAAATATAGAAGAATTGAAAAAAGCCAGCGTTACCGTCCTGAAGAAAGAAGATGAAAGTGTGCCATCATATAAAGTAGGTTTTTGATCAAACTACAACAGGGGTTCCCAAACATTTATGTTCTGTTTACCCCTGGCAACCTTTTAAAAGTAAATTTACCCCCCACCCTCTCAAAGATTTTCAGTAATTTGAGTACACGTACAGGGGTTGAATTTGAATTTTTGGAGGGCACGGCAAGTGTTGCCTTAGATTTAGTAAGAAACATTACGGCACCAAGCCAGGTTGGAGGGGCAAGAATCCCAATACCAGGGGTTGACTACAAAAGCAGTGATCATGTACATAGCAGGATCTAGCTCAAACTGTAGCGTGTCTGCCTGTGAACCGGTCGGTCTTTGGATCGATCCTTCTCAGTGGACCCATTTGCAACTGGTTTATCAAAGGGCGCGGTATGTACTGTCCTCTCTTGGACGGTGCATATAATAGATCCCTTGCAGCTTATTGGAAGGCGTAGCCTATGTGGCGGTAGCAGGTTTCCTCTAGATATTGGAATGACCATATGAATGACGTCCAATAACCGATGATCAGATAAAAATCAATGTGTTCTATGCGTCGTTAAATAAAACAAACTTTACTTATCACTAACACAGGTATTTTGTTTACAGTCTAGACAGAAGAAGAGTAAAAAGAAAAAGGAGAAATCGAAGAATATATTGACTGTGGAGGTGAATTTTGCTGATAACAAGGAAACACAGTTGGAGAGTGAATTCACTATAACACAAGACGAATCAAGGTATAGATGGGGTAGAACTATAAAAGAAAATTTGGCTCTTGCTGTTTATTATAATATTAACTCGATGAATAAAATTTGCATACTTTCTTACTTATTCCACTTTGTGTTAGGAGTGGGATCTAGTTCAAACTGTAGCATGTCTGCCTGTGAACCAGTCGGTCATCGGATCGATCCTTCTCAGTGGACCCATTTGCAGTTCGGGCTATTTTCCGTTCCAACCAGTGGTCCACAACTGGTTTATCAACGGCCGTGGTATGTGCCGTTCTGTCTGTTAGACGGGGCATATAAAGATCCCTTGCTTCTTATCGAAAAGAGTAGCCTATGTGGTGGCAGCAGGTTTCCTCCATAGACATGTCAGAATGACCTTATATATGATGTCCAATAGCCGATGATAAGATAAACATCATGTGCTGTAGAGGCGTCATTAAATAAAAACAAACTTTACTTTCCTCTTTGTGCTAAGAAGCACATAAGGCTGTAACCAGAGATCCCCACTGCTGTTTGTCTTTTGTTAGCTTTTCCAGCAGTCCCCAGCTCAGACTGACCTCTCGGATTTCCTTTTCGACTGTCATCATCCAGGAGCGGGATGTAGCTCAAACGGTAGCTTGTCCATGTGTGAAGCTGTCGGTCATCAGATCGATCCTTCTCAGTGGACCCATTTGCAGTTTGGGCTATTTTCCATTCCTACGAGTGGTCGACAACTAGTTCATCAAAGGCCGTTGTATGTGCTCTCCTGTCTGTGGGACAGTGCATATAAAAGACCCCTTGCTGCTCATTGAAAAGAGTAGCCAATGTGATGGTAGTGGGTTTCCTCTAAAAATATGTCAGAATGACCATATGATTGAAGTCTAATGATAAGATAAAAATCAATGTCGTTAAATAAAACAAACTTTTTTCTTGCGAATGCTTTTCTCAAGATTATTTTACGTTTCTGACATGTTTTATTTTTTTTAAATGGCTCACTATTTGTATTCTGTTGACGAGATTTTAATTGAGGTACTGAGTTGAGATGATGAAGAACTAGGTAACAACACATACAGTAAGGAAAGTGATTTTGAGTCAGAAAATACTTGCTTGACTCGAGATCGACAAAAAATGGTGAAATCATCCATATATGTGACTGCCACCATGAAATGAGTCATAACCTGAATTTTGGCTGTTTTTAACTACAGACGTTGCTAAAATGGTCAGATTCTGCTCTTCATTTTGATTCAAGGTATCAAAATTAGTAGTTCAATTTGGTTCATTGAAAGTATTCTTTTTTTCACTGTTTATCAATAAACAACACTTTTAATATTAATTAATGATATTTTTGGAGAAAAATAGTTCAATATTTGATAACGTTTTTTTAAAAATGAATATGTCTCGGATAGTGCTCCGCTGCTTATTTTTGTCAGTAGCCCTGATAGCGGGCTGCCAGTTAAGACTCATTTCGTGGTAGCAGGTCACATACATGTATGTTAACTACATTATACTGTCTAAGCCTAATACAATTTGTAAGTTGGTTCTATTGTGACAAATTTCAGAATAGAACCAGTATTCAATGAGAGCAATCCGTTCTCTGTTCCGGCATCTCTACAAGATCAACTGTCAGCGTTTCACAGTCAACACCAGGAGGATCTCGCTATACAGAACGACAGCGTCGCACAGAACCTCTTCGTGTAAGTAAACGTGTAGGAGATGTTGCGTAGTTAGTGACCATGTGTTTGACGTCCAATAGACTTCTTATAGGGTAAACAGGTCTGCACTATATTGAAATTTTATGTTTCAGAGTAAATGAAAAGATCAGTTTTGTTTTTCTTTTATTAGCCAACTTCATATACATAACAGAGCCTTTTGTGATTTGCTTTAAAAGTTTAATAAAATATATTTCGGAGTGGTAGTGTGTCCACCTGTGAACCAGTCGGTCGGCGGATCGATCCTTCTTAATGGACCCATTTGCAGTTTGGGCTATTTTCCGTTCCAACCATGGTCCACAACTTATTCATCAACGGACGTAGTATATGATGTCTGTAGGATGGTGCATATTAAAGACCCCTTGCTGCTTATCGGAAGGAGTAGCCTACGTGGTGGCAGCGGGATTCCTCTAAAAGACATATGTCAGAATGACCATATGTATGACGTCCAGTAGCCAATGATCAGATAAAAATCAATGTGCGTCGTTAAATAAAACAAACTTTACAGACAGGTTCAACAGTATATTGTAATTTTATGCTTCAAAGTAGTAACTGAAAAATACAATCTTTTTCTATTATTGACCAACTGCTGATACGTAACAGAGCCTTAAGTTGTGATAATTCAGTATGAGTAATTCGCTTTAAGAGTTTACTGAAATATATTTCAGGTACTTCGAAGAACTCCTCGGAGAACACGGTCCACTAGAGTTTGATTCCCCGGTGTTCATAAGAGAACTAGAAGACTTCCCAGAGGAAGCCAGAAACATTATAGAAAAGTGTGACGGTTTACGTGGATTCTTTCAAAAGTCGCACAAATTTGGGATTATGGATAATTACGTGTGCATTTTGAAAGATTGTGTAAAAGTACGCGAGCTATCTGAAATGAAACGTTCCGAGTACCCAGTTTTAGGTTCTTCGAGAGATTTTCTTTCTCCATTAGCCTCAAGTAGTGCATTAGATTCATTTGGGGGGTTAGGCTCAAATGAGTCACTAAATTTAACTGGTGCTTTTTCGTCATCTGAAGGAAATCCAAATAGGAAAGAAAAACATGCAGCAGAAACAACCATGACTTCTGTTACCGTAAACAGTGTACCAAAACCCCTTGTACCCCTTACAAAACTGAAAAACAACATGCCCAAATCTATCTCTTCTTTACTCAAAAGTGTACCTACTGTTAGCGAAAGTGAAAGTGTTATAAAAACTAGTCTTAATCCAGCTGCAATGGAGTTTAAACCATCAAATTTTGATCCCGATTTGAATGTGGATGAAGCGTCGAAGTTTGCTAACAAAGGAGCACGACCAAAAACAACAGATTACAATTCTTTGGATGATTTCACCCTTCCTGTTTCCATGGTTTCAAAAAGTGTTTCTAAGAGACGGCAAGAAAGCCAAGATTCGAAATGTATTTTAGATAGCATTGATGATATAGATGATTTTCAACTCTACGATTCTGAGGAGATTGTAAAACATAAAAACTCTGAAAAGGTTAATTCGAAACAAAGCATGGGGTTAGATAGTTTCACCAGAGTTTCATCGAAACAGAATTCTGGTCACGAGAGTTGGGCAGAGTGCGAAAATTGGGACGACGTTGATGACGTTTCCGACACGAGTTCAATGAAAGAGATGGGAAAGTTGTGTGAACTCGAAACTGCTAGGGCAAGTAGTACGCTCTTGTTAGGTAATTCTCGACAGGATGACCTGCATCCCAGTCGAAGTAGCTCACATTCTTCCAGTCACAGTGAGTTAAATGCTGATCTTTATCGAACGCCTTCACCAGCAAAATCTACAGAACCATATCGTACATCACCAGGATTACCACCAGCAAAATCTGTCGATGTTTTTCGTACAAATTCACCTGGAATGCAGACAAAAAAAACTAGCTTATCTCTACCAACTAAACCAATTTCTCCTTTTTCTAGAGATTTTCTGTCCAAAAAACCAGAGAATTTATCAGAAAGTGGGCAGATTCCCTTTACCAAAATAAACTCTGTTTCACCATTTGATCCAAAAGTTAATGAGGAATCGCAAAATGGCAACATTCTTCCCCCCAAAACTAACCTTGTTTTTCACCCTGAAACTACCCACATTTTACCTGCAAAAACTAATTTTGTGTCTCCCTTATCACCAATTGCTTTGCTACCAATTAAACAACTTCCAGCAGGGTTTCCTAATCCCCCATATGTGCTCCCTAGTCAAAATTATTCCTTATCTGAAGGACACAAATATATAACGTCGGACTCGGCTGTTACGAGAACAATTGACAGTTATTCCGCCAATATAGGTTTGGGAGTTACAAACCAACAAAATAATCCCTGGACAACAAACGTAATTGGCAGTAATCAAAACGGTAAACAATTCATACAAACGGGAAATGGTTCGATACTTGGGGTGGGAAAAACGGGCATATCGTCTTTGTGGTCTACTGGCGAAGCGGATAATGTTCCGAATAAAAACTCCAGTTACGATCAAGGAGGTTTATTGACGTCTTCGTTAGCTAGTTACGGAGATTCTGGTTTCAGTAATAGACAGTGGTCGAAGGAGAAGGTGACCAATGAGGCGGAAACGCAGACAGAGATCGGGGTCATGTCAGTTGGGACGAGTACGGATCTTGATCTGGACATGTTGATTAGTCACGGAAAGAAGTTGCAGGAGAACAGTGAATTTCTGTTTGTTAAACTTAAACAGACAGAGGATGAGAAAAATCAGTTGAACGTGAGTGGTTTCATAAATTAATCTGCTATCATAATGGTAACTAACATGGGGAGAGAAATTAACGCTTGCCCCCTCGTCCGCATCCTCACAAAGTCAGGGATCACTTCGTTTAAAAGTCTTTGGATTTTTTTTCCTTCCTGGAGAATATAAACCCTTTCTTTTTATGCAGGTAGAACATTCAGTTTTTCCAGATTTCAATTTTAGCTCATGACAGTGATACATCTGTACATTTTTACATATCCGTAAATTTTACAAAAAGTCTTGGAGGTCTGCACGAACCCTGGACTGTTCACTTTATAAAATAAATTTTAAAAAATGTCTTCGAGTGTATGAGGAAAACAGATAAAATCACTGTGCACAACTTATAATCGGGTATATTATATAAGGCACAAAATAAAAACTTTCAGTTAACTAGCAAATTGCTAACCAATGTTAAAAAATTAGTAGCGGTTTTGGTAAAATGTGTAGCAATAATTTCCATCAATTCGCGAGCTTCTTCTAGCAAGCTGATCAAAACAAAAACAATCGTCATGATAGTGAGGGGCTTGGCGGCAGGCGGGTGGCCGATGAAATATTATTGAAGATCAGGGATTATATATCGGAATATGTGTGTGAAATGCTTTGACATCAACAGATGTGTATCAGGTAGCATTGGTTCAGAGAAAAAGTGGTGTTTCGGATTTTGCTTTGAACAGATAATTTTGACTCGCAGTTCGTATTTTTCCCCATCGCAAATTGCGATGCAACACCGGTTATTTTGTGCCTTGTTAAATACAGTAAATTTTAAAATTAATTCAATTAAAAATTATGAATTAGTTTGTGAGTACATAATATTATATAAGGTACATATAATCATTTTAGATACAGGTGTAGATAAGGCAAACAAAAAGAATACCTGTGTTTCCAGTAATCCGACTGACCTCATTTAAAAATTGCTGTCCCTAAACTTTTTTTCTTCATAAAAATGGCAAGTCATACTTCCTGTCATTTTTGGTCGTTTCTTGTTTATTCCGTACTTTTCTGGCCGCTTTTCCAATATTGCTATTTAGGGTAATTACTTCAACTATAGGACAACATGGCTGCAGCTACTCTTTTAGGGGAACCGGATGTAGTTCAAATTGTAGAGTGTCCGCCTGTGAACCGGTCTGTCGTGGGATTGATCCTTCTCAGTGGACCCATTTGCCATTTGGACTATTTTCCGTTCCAACCAGTGACCCACAACTGATTCATCAAAGGCTGTGGTATGTGCTGTCCTGTCTGTGGGACAGTGCATATAAAAGACCCCTTGCTACTTATCGAAAAAGAGTAGCCTTTGTGGTGACAGCAAGTTTCCTTTAAAAACGTATGTCAGAATGACCATATGATTGACGTCCAATGTGCTCTAGAGGGAACGTTAAAAAAAAAAAATTTACTTTACTTTTCCTACTGTGCATAACATGGAGACCTGTCTACTTTTCCAGTTTCTCCGTAATATTTCCGAACACTTACGAAACTGTGGCATTCCGGCGATACAGTAAAACTTTCCGCTTGCTGGCCGAGTTGCCTAGGTTTTTATTTATTTTTTATCACTAAAGTTGTCGGAGTTCCACTGAGAGCATTTGCATAACTTTAGCATCGGAGGCACATGACATCCAAGCGGCTTTATTACAGCACATTATTAAATGTACAATACATTATTAAAGGTACAATAAATGTGGAGTTGTTGATTGAATTAGAAAATATTAAAGCAAATGATTATTTAACATCCCGATAGAACAATTCAGCTGTTACGTTTGACACATTCCTGACGGAAACCTTATATTTCCTGAGAAGTCATGTTTATGGGCCCTAGATTCCTGAAAGTGTTTTCTATGGGTAGGCAGGTCTGCATATGGCGACTGCCTTTTTAATAAATGTATGATAAACTTAAAACGTGACCATATGTGAAAAGTAGAGCATAAATTGACTTAAATATGTATAGTTACATTTTCTTGAACACTAAGATTAGGATCTCTAAATAGCAAGGTATTACAGTTATATAATTAAGACAGTTTGGTAGATCAATATTTTGAACTACTCTAAGTATAAAAAACAATATTGATATGGCGAGAGAATGAATGGTTAATACATGTAGATCTCGAAGCATTTGCTTTTTAAATATAGTAACATTTTCTTGAACACTAAGGTTAGGATCTCCAGATTGCAATGTATTACAGTTATAATTAACTTATTAAGACATTGTGATAGATGGGTATTTTGAACTACTCTGTATAAAAGACCATATCAATATGGCGAGAGAATGAATGGTTAATATATCTTGAAGCATTTGCTTTTTAAATACTGTAACAGTAACATTTTCTTGAACACTAAGATTAGGATATCTAAATAGCACGGTATTACAGTTATAATTAAGATTTTTTGATTGATTAATTATTTGAATTCAGGCTGTTGGTCAGCAGTGGTTAAGTGAGAAAACCGGTCTAGAACAGAAGTACAGTTCAGCCAATCAGAAGATAGGACAACTTGAACAGCAGACAGTGTTTCTACATCAGGAGATTGAACAGTAAGTTTTAATATACATGTGTTAATTATTAAAATCTGTGCATATTTTAATTTTTCCTGTAAGTCAGATCATAACTTATAATCAGAGCTTTATTACAGGTTGCATTATACCAAATCATGTGATTTTGCAGGTCAGAGTTCGAGGTTCAAATCTATCCATAATGAATGAAACCTCAGCTATGATTGGTAGATATATGAGGAAGTGGGTATTTTGTAAATACTATGGCATATACCCAG
>JAULBS010143378.1:0-12584 GCA_032355785.1 Symmetromphalus regularis | reverse complement strand
ATGACAATGAGTGAAATGTTAGATCTGAGTTACTAGTGTTAAAATGAAAGCAGAGTGCACACGAGATATGACAATGAGTGAAATGTTAGATCTGAGTTACTAGTGTTAAAATGAAAGCAGAGTGCACACGAGATATGACAATGAGTGAAATGTTAGATCTGAGTTACTAGTGTTAAAATGAAAGCAGAGTGCACACGAGATATGACAATGACTGAAGTGTTAGGTCTGAGTTACTAGTGTTAAAATGAAAACAGAGTGCACACGAGGTATGAAAATGACTGAAATGTTAGTAATACTGACACAATAAACACAACAAAAACGAACATGAAATGACAAGAAAGATGAAATATGGATGCGCCTACCATGTCTGATGATTTTCTGGAGTTCGAATGACACAGTCACAAGGGCTGTATGAATAAAAGACAAATAGCAGCTGTAAATCAACAATTTTCAACAAAAACAATCATCTAGGTATACATACACCCTCAGAAGTACTACCATAATAAATTACCTGAGGTACTACCATACTAAATTACCTGTCTTCAGTCTTTAAGCATACTGATTGTATATAAAATATATTTTTTGCTATTGGCTCAAATTACTAAAAATGAACTTCATGTATTTTCAGATTCTGCTTCAATTTGACATGACAAAACTAATACAAAATGTTTTCCCGAATAATCAATATAGTTCACCTGGATACAATCTATTTTACCTATTTAATAATCTACTTTACCTAGATAATTAAGCATGTTACCTGTACATAGGAAATCAATAAATGTTACCTGTATGAAATACAAATGCAGTGATGTTTTATTAAATAATGCTCTCATCCTGTAAATCTGATGGTTTTAGTGAATTCTCTATAGTATTAACTCAAAGTGCTCAAAATAAAATGAATGAATAAATGGATGGATGGATGATCCATGTATGGAAGAATGGACAGATGGATGAATAAACTGATGCATGAAAAGATGATAAATGGATGGATGACAGATTGTAAAATCGGATACAAATTATTGGTAACAAAACACTGATTGGTTGAAATGTACCAAATATTTCTTCGATGCTCTGATGAACGGGCAAATATTCAAAATTTTAAAAATTGACATAAATTTTTTTTTTCGTGTTTATAGGGCTGAAAATTTTGATTCTGAAAATAACAACTTTATCTTCATTCCTTTAATTAGTTAATCAATAAATTAATTTTAGACAACAAGGCAAATTAATGGGATGTCAAATTTTAAAAACGTTATTATGTAATTTGCCACAATTGCATATTCGGCCCTTCATTGTAGAGATGACGATTTATTCTGTGGCAGATCTAGAAAATCGATGATAACTTTTGATGTTTTCAACGTAACGTGAAAATTTCTAAAGTGTCAAGTGAGGCATTATTTAAGAACACCGGTCGGTCGTCGGATTGATCCTTCTCAGTGGACCCATTTGCAGTTTGGGCTATTTTCCGTTCCAACCAGTGGTCCACAACTGGTTTAACAGAGGCCGTGGTATGTGCTGTCCTGTCTGTGGGACGGTACATATAAAAGATCCCTTGCTGCTTACCAGAAGGAGTAGTCTATGTGGCGGCAGCGGGTTTCCTCTAAATACATATGTCAGAATGACCATATGATTGATGTCCAATAGCCGATGATCAGATAAAAATAAATGTCCTCTAGAGGCGTCGTTAAATAAAACAAACTTTATTTCTATGGTAAATCTAGAAAATCGGTGATAACTTTTGATGTTTTCAACTTAATGTGAAGAATTTCTAAAGTGTCAAGTGAGGCTTTATTTAAGAACTGTTAACAATATCACAGTATTGTTCATGCATACTGCTCAACATGTGAAACCATCACTATCAATATGTGTATACCACCAGATTTAGCTTATAATAATATAAATATTATAACAGATGGATTTCAAAGAGAAAATGTGTATTTCATGCAATGTGATAAAGGTTATGAAAACAATAAATATCTAGTGATCAGCATTTTGAAACCCACAGTTTGTATCTGAGTTTAAAATCATTCACATTGCAAGCTAATATTTCATGAAATTTACCACGATAAAAAGGTTATATTAGGCATATTTCTTTGTAAAACAAAAACAGTGATAAGGATTATGGAATAGTCTGGTATTAAGTTGGTCTAAGGAAGCGGCATAACCTAAATGTTGAAAAGATGTTATATTTAGCCAAAAAAATATTTTTAAAATTGGAACCTTTTAATAATTATATTTTAACTGTTTATTCTTAGACAAGTTTTAAAGACAAATTACGTCACTTTTTTTTAGAATATTATCAAGATTAACAGGTCACATGATTTCAAATTTCATGGGAAACACTTTTTCAGTTCCGTGCTTTTGGATCATGAGAACCTATTGGAAACTGTTTTTAAGTAATTCAAAATAACACAGCAGTGATACAAAAATCATGCAAAATGAAATTTTAGTTTTGTCATTTTACTGACACAGTACCCTCACGCTACCAGTAATGATCATTACTTTGAAATCATATGGCCTGGATTACTATGTAATAGAGCTAGCTTAAATAATATAGACAAAGGATATATTTATGTTTAAAACAAACTGATATGTTTCTGACAAACTGACCATACCATATAATTGTATGTCACTCTTAGGCTATGACTGTTGATATATATTGCAGGAAGACTGTACACAGTACATGTAGTATGACAAGTTGTAATAATTTAAGACAAGAGCGGTGATTTGAATGTCTTTACTGCCTCCTCAAGGGTGTGCATTTCAGCAGACTGGCTATTAAGATGGCAGACTGAGCCAGAATCGATCTAACATTTTCACACCGATAAACAACCATGTGCAGCTGAGTAAACTTAATGCAATAAATATAGTTTGTAATTGTTAGTGTTCTCAATAGCGACTCACTACTATAAAATACCGTAATACGTATCACACGGTCTCAGCGAGTACAAATAACTAATAAACGTATCACACAGTCTCAGTGAATACAAATATCTAATAATACATATCACACCGTCTCAGTGAATACAAGTAACTAATAATACGTATCACATGGTCTCAGTGAATACAAATAACTAATAAACGTATCACACAGTCTCAGTGAATACAAATATCTAATAATACATATCACACAGTCTCAGTGAATACAAATAACTAATAATACATATCACACGGTCTCAGTGAATACAAATAACTAATAATATGTATCACACGGTCTCAGTGAATACAAATAACTAATAATACGTATCACACAGTATCAGTGAATAAAAATAACTAATAATACATATCACACGGTATCAGTGAATAAAAATAACTAATAATACGTATCATACGGTCTCAGTGAATATAAATACTAATAATATGTATCACACGGTCTCAGTGAATACAAATAACTAATAATACGTATCACACAGTCTCAGTGAATACAAATAACTAATAATACGTATCAAACGGTCTCAGTGAATACAAATACTAATAACCTACACATCTGACCAATAACAATATAGCTATTATGATAGTGACGTGTCTCTATACTGTGAAATACGTATCACACAGTCTCAATGAATAAAAATACGAATAATACGTATCACACAGTCTCAGTGAATACAAATAACTAATAATACGTATCACACAGTCTCAGTGAATACAAATAACTAATAATACGTATCACACGGTCTCAGTGAATACAAATACTAATAACCTACATATCTGATCAATGACAATGTGGCTATCATGATAGTGACTTGACTCACTACTGTGAAATACCATGATATGTATCACACAGTCTCAATGAATACAAATACAAATAATACGTATCACACGGTCTCAGTGAATACTGATACTAATTACCTACACATCTGACCAATAACAGTGTATACCATACAATGTGAATATCATCATAATGATGTATATGTATGTAAAACATATACAAGTATGTAATGAAAATAAAAATATGAATGAAAACTTAATACTTATATCCAATATAACAATGTTAGATTCATGATAATGATGTGAATAAATAATGGCAATGATAATCTCAATAAAACTCTAAAATAACAATATTTTACTTAATTTCATTCCTCAGTAAAATTCATCCATCAGGCAACATATGAGAAACATGACAAACTACATGTACATAAGACAGAAGCTATCAGAGTGTTGCTAAGCATTTGCATACAAGCATACCATACAAGAGTAAATGTTCTTATTAACAGTTGTGCAGTTTGATGTCAAAGAAGAAACGATACATTTTTTGTTCTTTAGCAATAAAAAATTACAATTTCAATACTTTAAGTTTTTTCAATACTTATATATTAAAATATATAATAATAAAATTATAATTAATGTACAATTAAAAAATTACTTGCTATTGAATCATGCAAGATGCAACAAGATGCAGAAATAAAATAAAATAAACAGATAATTATACCAAGCTGTCATACTGCAGAACAAAGATTGACCAATGACACACTTAAGCAAGCCCAATCAACTGATGCCAAGCAAAAACCAAATAAATCAACCAATCAAATTAAGGCAAACAAGCCAAACTAATTAGGGGAGATAACTCCACGACAAGGGCAGGTACTCACAAGGGATGATGATCATGTGACTCTGTTGTTTTTGTTGTGTTTCGTTTTCTAGTGAGTCGACCCAGACTCATTGTACGCTTCATCGAACCCATGAAGGAACTGCTACAGGAAACAGCAAAACAAACTCATATAGGGCAAAACCAAACTAAAATGGGCAAAACAAACTCAAACAGGGCAAAATAAATTAAAATAGGGCAAAACTAAAAACAATGCAGTATGATGAACAAAACAAATCACAAATAACAAAAAGTGGAAAGATGCTTTGTAATTAAAAATAATTAAAATTAAACATAAATAAAAAAAAAATCATAATTTAACATTGTTGATTAATGTAAGTGTAAAATTATAATCAAGCTTGGAATCTACACTGCCAAGGCAAAACCAAACAATAAAATATATAAAATATGTGCTGATGAATTTTATTTAGCTGGGTGCATAAAATGTATTACTTGGTCCATTACCTAAATGGTTTTAGTGTCATAAAATAAAGGCATAAATAGAACAAGAAGCCAGGTTAAGGTGGAAAAATCCAAGACAATGTTTTTCCTGTTTTTGTATTAAAACAAAATTTCAACACCAAGACAGAATTTTAACAATTATGTAAACAGATGACTTCAGAATGCATAAAAATAGATTGTGAAACATATTGGTTTATGAAATGTTGCAGTTGGAGCTGTTTTAAATGAGTTAAATTTACATATTTTAAAAGCAAAGAAATTTATTTTGACAGAAAATAAAATATATTTATATATTTGCCTTGACAGTAATAGATACTAATTAATATAACATACAAACAATTAAATTAGTTAAAAATAAATGATACAGTTGATTATTAAAACAAATCCGCATAACACCTACAAAATTAATGAAAACAGTTTATAGTTAATAGTACACATTTGATACTACTATCTACACACCAACATGCATTAAACCAACACACAAGACTATAATGACGATAATGTCACATGCATAGATTTACACACAGGTTAAAACAAAACAAATCACTACAACCATGATAAATGTTAAACAAACAATGACCATATCCAAGATAAACTACTACAAGTTTCCAATTTACTTTCAAACAAGAGGGCAAGAAGAAACCAATAAAATACAACCACAAACTGACATGTGTTTATACAGTAAGATTCAGATCTAGTTAATGAGGACAGTTGTGGCTAAATTATTCTAATGATAGACTGGAGTTAGATAAAAACTGATATAATTCCACCATACAAGGTTCTTTCTTCACAATGAAAGTGAAAAAAAGACAATATTGGGTAATTAAATAGAATTTAAAAATATTTTTAACAATATAATAAAGTAATAATATTAAAGTTGTGAATTATTTTAGTGAATTAAAGTGATTTATTTTATTTATTCTAAGAAATCATGGTCATACATTATGATACACCATTCTGTGTTATATTTGATAGATGTAGATTTGAAAAAAGTAGATGAAAGAACATTTTAACCATTTAAAATAAACTTGTTTATAAGGTAAAATCTGTTTCGTTCGGATAAGGTTTTTTTCACCTGCTTTACAGATAATCTGTAAACAATAATATTTAACTGCCTGCTGTAACTGACTTATTGTCTTGATCTATAATTTAAACACATTAACACAACTGATAATTTTTAGCAGCATGTTGTAACTTACTTATAGTCTTGATCTATAATTTAAACATGTTAACACAACTGTACACATACAGCTGTTCAAACGGTTAAGAAAGTTAATCATGCAATAATCAAAGTAACAAGCTTCTTATCTTGGTCTTATCTTAGGAGAAAAATGAAATAATAATATTAAATTAAAAAAGAAAAGAAAAAAAGAATATTTTCAAGGTAATTTTATGAAATTGGTGTAAATAATACATTTTATAAAACTTTTTAGACAGATAAACAAGATTGTTGAATGTTCCAGTCCTATTAAGTTTGTTTATAAAAAACCCAGCTTCTTCAGCTATATTTGACACTTTTGTTTGTTTGAAGTGAGAGCATTAAAACATAGCCAAAAAATATTTATAAAATGATGCAAATAAATCTTTACAAACCAGGGCCCATATTTTCAAAGCATTCGTAGTTAAGAATTTGTCTTAGTGACATAATTATTCATGATTTTTGTTTTAAGTGACTACAGAAAATGACGTCACAAAGACAAATTTATGATATTGTAGCGCTAAGAGAGCTTCGAAAATATGGGCCCAGGCACAGATACTCAGATTTGGTTAATCAGTAACAACTGAAGGTTGATGTACTCACTATTTTGATTGTTCCATTGCTTCAGTTTGTGAGGAAATTAGTTAAGATAAGTCCATAACAAGAGTAGAAGAAGTAACAAGTCTTTTGCGTCCATGACCACATGAGATGGTCATGTGTCTACAGTCCATGTCAGCAGGTAAGTCAATGGTATACTTCATGGTATAGATTAACGTCATTCAAACATGAAGGTTGTAAAATGAACTGGTGGTCATAAGATGCAGACAAACAGGAAAGATGAATAAGAAAAGGAAGCTACAACTCTGACAAGTCACTGTCTATCCTTTCGAACGTCAACCTCAACGTTCCTACCAGAGACGATTTCAAAACAATGATCATCTGCAGATACTGCGAGGACAACTTGAATCTGTAGTAGTATGATTCATAACGGAAATCTTTGACAACATTTCACTAGTGTCTGCTATCAAAGTTTAGTTCATACACATTTCTTGTGTTATGTCTGGGCTGAAGCTGGGGAAGATAACTCTAGATCTAAGACAATATTTCACAAGTGTCTGCTATCAAAGTTTAGTTCATACACATTCCTTGTATTATGTCCGGGGTTAAACTGGGGAAGATAACTAGATCTAAGATAACACTTTTCAGGTGCCTAGTGATTGGTTGTATGTATTTCCATGCCTATGTTCAATTGATGTTCAAGCACACTGTCCTAGGCATATAATTCAGTTTCCTCTGCTGTCTGTCCAAGATAGTGTCTAGTGTTAGTAGATGAGGTAAAAGCCACTGCTGTCATTCTAGTTTGGCTATTCATACCGAAAAGCAGGAAGGGATCTTTTTATATGTACTATACTACAAACAGGATAGTGCAAACCACAGCCTTTGATAAAGTAGTTGTGAACCACTGATCAGTGTAAGTTGTGTATACCTACTCAATGAACCTTACAGAGCATTCACTCTAGATTGGAACAACAACTTCAGTAGCTACATCTGTATCTTCAGAATTTTTTGTTGTTGTTTTTTTAACATCATCACTAGAGCACATTAATTAATTACTTAATTAATCATTGGCTATTGAATGTCAAACATTTGGTAATATTGACAAATAATTAAGAGTGAGCCACTCTCCAACAGGTTTTGAAACAAGGTCATCAATTTGAGAGTCTGACATTCTACCATTGAACCAAAGAGGCTCACATATCTTCAGTAGAAGCACACTATGATTATTGTGTCAGTGACCAAACATGCTAGAAGCAACTCCTTCACCAGCTCTATCTTCAGAGCCACTTTCCAACACAATGATTATTTTGCATTATTTGTCAGCTATTGTTTATAACTTATTTTTATCATGATGAATTCAACTGTTTTGGACTGCTATGTTAAAAGTTAATATTATGAGAGAGAAAATCTGCTGCGTCCATATAGTGTGTCTACTCTTTTTTTTAGTAAGCAGCAAGGAATCATTTTTTTTTTATTTCTTGTATTTGTGTTTCAAAGATACTATGTTTTACAAACATTCCATAATTATTATCATGAATTATATTCAAACTTTGTCTCTGTGAAAGCACAGGCAACACAACATACAATTTTAATTTTGGTATATATATATGTAGGAACTACTAACATTTAAATTTATCTGGTCTCCATACATACAACCATGGTTTTGAAGTTAATAAACTTTTATTATTTTGAATCCATCTATTGCAAGCAACTTTAAGAAATCTCACAAGGCATAATTTAAATATTCAGAACTCTTTTACCTTCCTGCCATGTGGAAGCAATTAATCACGTTTCATGTATTTTTTTATTATAAGGAACATAATGAGAAACAGAGGTAAGCATACCTGATGTTAATATTAGCACAGAGAAATGAAATATGAGATAATGAGATAACCTGCATTTTCTTACCTACGTGATAGAAGTCTACCTACACCAAACTGAGATAATTAGTTCTGGCTATGATAGAGTTCTATCAGTCTCTAGTGATTATATATTGTATGTATAGAACCTGTAACTATGACATTTGATTATTGTATCTACACACGTGCTTATCAGTAGATATGGAAATTACATTTTTATGTCAGGTGATTATCTACAGTTAATTATATGATTCATTTATTTCTGATAGTATAAGTAATAAACAGGTTAAGGTAGAATGAAAAATAATCAAAAACATGTTTCTAATGATAACAGAAAAATTCCAACGATTCATGACAAAACAGTTTATCTTTTCAGTGATACGTGTGAAGAAAAAAGATAGCAAACTCAAAGAAATACAGTATGGTCCATCTAAACCAGATCTTAAAATGTGTGTCTCTAACTTTCAGTAAATAAGCTGGTACTGAACAGCGATGTAATAAGTTTGTATGAGCGCCCTCATTGGAAAAACTATTAAAAACACCATATTTGGCTGGGTCCAAGGCCTACCAACAATTTTGTTAATGCAACTGTATTTCTAAGAAAAAGTCAACCAAAATTGATATTTTTTCCAAAAAAACATGGATCTAATATTAAGGTTTTTCAATATTTTTCAACATACCCTTCATACCCTCACTGAAAGTCCAATCTTTTAAAAAAGTTATTAAAGATCTACTTCTCTATAAATGCGCTTCATCTCAAAACATTCTGAGTATGGTCAGGCCCAGACAGAAGGGGCACCAGGTGGGCCAGTTGGCATGGGCCTACTATTTTGAGGGGGCCTAGTCACCCTGGTATTTAGCACTGATTACAAAAATACTTAATGAGCAGTCTTAATTTCCCATCTGGCCTGGACCTATTACCAGCTTTGCATGGGCATGAGTATGTGCCTGAAGTGCTGTATCAGGTTTTATAATGTTATAATCCAAGTTTAGATAAAAAAAAAACCAATCTGTTTAAGAAATTTGTGAATGAGACAGATGCCAGTTAGGTACAAGTTGACTATACTTTGAAAAGCATCTGTTCTGAGTGCTGCTCACACATACCTGCACTGTCTAGGGTATTTGTACATGGAGAGAAAGCAACATGTAAAGTAGATTGTTCTGTGTGAGACTGTGCTGAGTGATGCCAGCAGAGAGCGATCAGAACAGCTTACAATGTGATGCAGTCTGTCTGGATGCCAACACTGGCTTCCTGCTGACAGAATCTTCCCGCTTTGTTATCTTTCCAACAACGACTTGTAACTAAACAAACACTTCCCATTTGCTGCAATCTCAGACTTTAGGGTGCAATCTCAGGCTCTGGGGTGCAATCACATTTTCTTGGAATGCAATCAAAGACTTTGGAATGCAATATCAAATTTTAGAATGCCCTCATAGATTTTAGGGTGAGATCAGAGACAAGAATGCAATAACACATTTTGGAATGCAATTGCAGATTTTAGGGTGCAATCTCAGACTTTAAAATGCAATCCCAGACTTTGAAAAGCAATCCCAGATTTTAGGTTGAAATCAAAGACTAGAATGGAATCACAGACTTCAGGATGCAACCTCAAACTATCTCAGATTTTGGAATGTAATTTCAAAATTTGAAATGCAATATCCAGACTTGTAATTACTACTTCAGAAAACTGAAATTCAATTTTAAAATTTGGGATTCTATCTCAGACTTTGAAATGCAATTTCAGACTCTAAGATGAAATTTCGAACTTCTGTGTGCTATTTATATCAGATTTTAAGACACAACTCACTTTGATTGTAAACAAATCCACATCATTTCATAAATACATTGTTTTGAATTAGCAAGTGAAAATAAGAAATAACCACTACATAATTTCTATGGTTTTCTTCAAACAAACAATGATTTGTGGTTTCTACCTCATGAATAACTAATTACATGAATTCCTGTAAAGATCTAATATTGAAGCACACTCCTAAATAATTGCCAAACGAAAGGTTTGTGTGCGGTGTTAATTAACAATGGGACCTCACAGATAATCTTAGAACCCAATTTCCTGTCTTTATCTCCACTCTGTGTGCTTGCTACACCTTTGTGTGTTATTACGCCAAGAAACAAAGTGCAGCATCGCCACAAAACAACCTTTGTTCTAGATTCCACCCAATTAATCAAACTAACCTTAAAAATGAAGCCTGCATGAATCAAACCAAATACTTCCGGGTCATAAGTTCAAGATGTATGGAAAGAAACTACAACTTAATAGACCTTTCAAGGATTACCCATGTACTGTCTAACTTTAGATCAGCTTATAATAATAATATTAGTAATAATAATGCTGGAAATTTAAAGAACTATTACTAGTTTTGTAATTTAACAAAAGATGAGAGCCATAACTATAATATTAAAGGAAAATAATAGTTTTAAAAAAACCCATAAAATTAACATCCACATGAATTATAATCAAAATTTATTTAACCAAGCTAGGATTTTTTTCAAGAAACTAAGCTAAGTGTAAAAATATAATAAGGGTTGGATAAATCAAGTTAGGAGCCATGCACAATGTGGGTGATTAACACTATACTGTTAGCACAGGCCATGGTGGTATAGTGGATAGGCTATTAGACTCATGGCTGGTAGGTACTGGGATCAAATCTCAGTTGAGGAATCTAATTTTTAATCTTGGTACCAGTTCCAACAGAGTTTGTGCTCTGCATGGCTTAGTAGGTAGGTGTACACCAAGCACCGACCAATGATCCACAACATGTTTATCAAAGGCTGTGGTATGTGCTATCCTGTCTATAGAAAAGAGTACCAGTATATACAAATTTCTTGCTGTTAAATGTAGGTGTAGCAGGTTTCCTCTGAAGACCATGAGTCACAAAATACCACATGTCTAACACATAAAAACCACTGAATAAACATTAAGCTGGAGTTTTATTAAATAAACAATAATTTCTATTCTTTATAGATGTGAACTCTAAAATGTGGTTGCCACTAATGACCATGCAATTAATTATTGCAACGGCTGATGCTAAAGAAATACCAATGAAATCACCATCACCCCTAAAATCAGTATATAATACAAATTTCAGAAATAATAATGTTGCAAAAACACTATCATTTGTTATTTAACAAAGGTGGGAGGCATATAGTTTTAAAAGTCTCTAGAAACTGAACACCCACCATGTCTCCGACAACTTTCACATAGTCATATGAAAAGTAACCAGCCTGAACGATCACCTGTGATATGATGTGGTCAACTGGGCGTGCAGGATGAGGACAGTAGGACGTCTGGTGGTCAAAGGAAAGCCATGGTAGGATTAACTTGACCACAGTGGGGAGCTGGATGCGGCACTGAGATCAGGATATGTTTTATTTCATACACAAAAAAATCTTTTATTTATGGTTATTCATCTTCCCGTGACAGTCCAAGCCGAAGACCTCAAGCCCAAATAGGCAGACAATATGGTGGATATGTTCTTAATGGGTTTAGTCAAACTCCACACATATTTACTTTCACACATGTTAGTGCCAGTTAGAAGAAGAATAGCGTCTGACATTTTAAGTTAGCTATTTGCTATGGCCATTCAGATGTTTAACATAAACTAAACTGTACATTACTGTCTACATTAAACAAATGTTTGTCATAAACTAAACTGTACATTACTGTCTACATTAAACAAATGTTTATCATAAACTAAACTGAACATTACTGTCCACATTAAACAAATGTTTGTCATAAACTAAACTGTACATTACTGTCCACATTAAACAAATGTTTATCATAAACTAAACTGTACATTACTGTCTACATTAAACAAATGTTTATCATAAACTAAACTGTACATTACTGTCTACATTAAACAAATGTTTGTCATAAACTAAACTGTACATTACTGTCTACAT
>JAULBS010143377.1:0-27166 GCA_032355785.1 Symmetromphalus regularis | reverse complement strand
ATCCTTCTCAGTGGACCCATTTGCAGTTTGGGCTATTTTCCATTCCAACCAATGGTCCACAACTGGTTCATCAAAGGCTGTGGTATGTGCTGTCCTGTCTTTTTTGCTGCTTATTGGAAAGAGTAGCTTATGTGGTGGTAGCGGGCTTCCTCAAAATACACGTCAGAATGACCATATGATTGACATCCAATAGCTGATAAGATAAAAATCAACGTGCTCTAGAGGCATCGTTAAATAAAACAAACTTTGTAATGGGTAATGGTAAGTACAGTGAATGTTCTAGGTTGGGTCATATGGGGGTTATTATGGAGTAGGTAGTGATTGTGCATTTATTTTTGGAAAATACGGATCTCTAATAAGCAAAAAAAAATTTTTAATATTAACATACAGTACCGAAACAGCCCTTTAAATATTGGAAGTGCGAAACTAAATAGGGGCACCTACAACATAAAAATTTAAACGCTGCCACAAAAAAAAAAAAGGGTTCCACAGATTATTGTTGGGGGCCAAATGTCCTCCTTGCTCCCTTGGTTGCACCTGCCCTGACATAATATGGCATTTTAAAAAAAGAATTCCTTTATGGGGTGTATATGCACTCATCATATCACTATTAGTACAAGTCTGGGCTAAAAAAAACAATAGGACTAGGTTTTGTCATGTAACACTTAGACTGTGCTCAGACAAAGTTCAGAAGGATTTCATTTCATATTCATGAATGATATTGTCTTTCATGTGTCTGACCTTAAGATGGTTGTTTGGCTGGGTAATGGTAGCAGGCTTTGTGTAATATAATGCATATATTACCTACTTTACAACATGGTGCAGTAATACTCTTTAACATGATGCACAAATCTTCCACCCAGCTTCCTCTGGTCAGGTGTAGAGGTCAAAGGAAAAGATTGGTTAAGAACACCCAAGCATACTGTTTATTCAGCAATTATTAGGTGTCAGATACATGGTAATTTGCAACTCACGGTCTTCATAGGGATCCAGATACTACCACATAGGCCGCTCTTTTCCGATTAGTAACAAGGGATTGTAAAGTTTGTTTTATTTAACGACGTATCAAGAGTACATTGATTTTTATCTTATCATCGGCTATGATCATATGACCATTCTGATATATTTAGAGGAAACCCACTGCTGCCACATAGGCTACTCTTTCTGATAAACAACAAGGGGTCTTTTATATAGAGCACATACCACGGTCTTTGATGAACCAGTTGTGGACCACTGGTTGGAATTGAAAATAGCCCAAACTGCAAATGGATCCACTGAGAAGGATCAATCCGATGACCAAACGGTTCACAGGTGGAAACGCTACTGTTTGAGCTTATTAGGTGTCAGACAACTCACGGTCTTCAGGGGAACCCAGCTACAACCACATAGGCTGCTCTTTCCGATTAGTAACAAGGGATCATTTACATGCACTTTCTCCACAGACAGGACAGCATGTACCTTGACATTGATAAACCAACTGTGACACTTCATGACCATTGTGCTGAGCTATTATTAAACAAACAGGCCTTATTAGGGGAGAGGATTAGCACACTAGGAAGCAGAGGTTTTTTCTGTATCTGTTATCTTCATCACTATCTCTACTCATACATTCTCCCATGATGTAATAATTGTTGATAAGCAGGTAGGTTTTATTTTCACACTGGTAGGTATGTTATCAGTGACAGTGATAACCCCTGGGCTAACAGTGTCAATCATGACAGATGGACATACCCAGGTGTCATCACTTTAACAAAATATATTCTTTTGAACCACACATACTATAACTATCACATTTGTTTCATTTTTTATGACACCTAGTCCTTCACAATACAGATAAACCTGGTTAAACCGCAACATTGGCCTCGGTGGTGCAGTGGTTGTCTTTCTCACAGGTGGTAGACACTGGGATCAAATCTCGATCAAGGTAAGGGATTTTTAATCTTGATACTGGCTATAACTCAGAGCAATGGCTCATTGGGTAGGAGTAAGCCATTGACATGGACCACAATTGGTTTATCAAAGGTATGTGCATTCCTGTCTGTAGGAAAGAACATATAAAAGATCCCTTGATGCTAATTGGAAAATAGCCTATGTGGCTGTAGCAGGTTTCCTCTAAAGACCACAAATCACAGAATACCATATGTCAGACACCTAATAGTTGCTGAATAAACAATGTGCCGGGGTTTTATTAAACAAACAATCCTTTCCTTTTGGTTAAACATCTAACATCTCATGGTGCCACCTTTTTGTTATTCCACTGAACAATCTAGTACAATATTGGGCCTATACAGATGGGGGGAGATGGGTGTATAAACAACCTTCAAAAGAAAAATTGGATTAAAAAAAAAAAAAGAAAAAAAAGAAGTGCATTTTCTAAAGAAAATAAAAAGCACCCTCCACAAACATTCTGCCTATACGACCTCCATTAAACAGCCACCTCTTTAAGTTGCCACCTTTCTGGTCTAACTTATTCAGTATTATGACCTGTATTAACCAACGACCTGTCTTAAACATTATTTTGTCTATTCTCCTGTATCTTCCTATCTAGTACCATATGACCTGTCATAAAGAGTGACCTGTCTTAAGCACTCATCTCTCATTAAAGGTCAGGTTTGTTATTCTGTCAGGTGATTAAGACTGTAATTCAGAATTACCATTAAGGTGTGTGGATCACTCCATTAGGATTAACAAAATATGAATAGATATCAGAACTGTTAAGACTCTGCATAGTCAATTATATTGGACTGTCAATGGGAATTAGCAAAAATGA
The DNA here is from genome assembly GCA_032355785.1 of Symmetromphalus regularis. Classification (NCBI taxonomy): domain Eukaryota; kingdom Metazoa; phylum Mollusca; class Gastropoda; order Neomphalida; family Neomphalidae; genus Symmetromphalus; species Symmetromphalus regularis. The sequence goes on along the minus strand of JAULBS010143377.1, from coordinate 24,396 downwards.
ATACATAAATCAGGACATATGATTTGATAAAATTAAAATATATCTGAGATTTTTTTTTGTAGTTTTTTTTGTTTAATGACACCACTAGAGCACATTGATTTATTAATCATTGGCTATTGGATGTCAAACATTTGGTTATTTAACAGAGTCAAGTGTGAGCTAACCTCAAATAGGTTTTGAACCACTGTCATCAGCCTCTGGACCATTGAAACTCATATTTTTGACAGAGACCAAACCTGCTCCCACAGGGAACATTTTGTTTTGCAAATACTGATTATTTGGGGTTTTAGAAATGTGTAGCAATCTTCAAAATTTGCATAACAATTCATGACATGATACTAATTAAAATGTTCTTCCTCCTAACACAATGTTTACTCTTTTAAATAGTAGCAAGTGTTCTTTCTTTAACACACACTTTCCCATGAACAGGCCGGAATAACCTTTGATAGATCAACAGCTATGCTGTCCTGTCTCTATACTATAGTTGCAAAAGAGTGCTTGAATGGAAATATCCCAATTAGAAAAAGATTACCATGTACATGATTACAGATGTACTGAAAGTTGACTATCTTGTACGAGTATGTATGACTGTAATGATGTTCCCACACTCCATGGCTGTAATCTATATCTAGATAACAGACTTGTTTACTCTTGTGAAGTGTATCTACTGAGAATGTTTTGTTCACAATGATTCAGTGAAAATGTGCAAGAAAAAAGTAAAGTTTGTTTTATTTAACGATGCCTCTAGAGCACAGTGATTTTTATCTGATCATTGGCTATTGGACGTCATACATATGGTCATTCTGATATAGGTCTTTTAGAGGAAACCCGCTGCTGCCACATATGCTACTCCTTCCAAAAAGCAGCAAGGGATCTTTTATATGCATCGTCCCACAGACAGGACATCACATACCACAGCCTTTGATAAACCAGTTGTGGACCAGCTGTTGGAATGGAAAATAGCCCATACTGCAAATGGGTCTACTGAGAAGGATTGATCTGATCATAGACCGGTTCAGAAGCAGACACGCTACCGTTTAAGCTAGATCCCACTCACAAACTGCAATAATGTAGAAAATTGTTTAACAACACCCCAGCACAGATTGTTTTTAATCAGTGGCTATTAGGTATCAGACATATGACATTTTGTGACTCATGGTCTTTAGACCCAACCCAAACAAAATCCAGAATCCTTCTATGTTAATGAAAAAATGTAGTGGTTTACCTCTAATGATGTGTGTCAAAATTACCAAATATCTGATATCCAATAGAGAATGATTAATAAATCAATGTGCTCTAGTAGTTTCATTAAACAAAATTAAAAAAAACATTTAAATGTTCAGGACTAAATACACAGTTTATTATTTATCTAATTGATAGGTTATCTCAATTTAACCTTACTTTGCTAGAATTCTTCCAAGTGCAGAGATATGCCGTATGTTAATGATAGTCTAGCCTTCACAGGCACCATGTAGCAATTTCACTGGTACAAGACATCTTCACTTGATTTAACAATAATATTTTGTTTTTGTTTGTTTAAACGCAATCACTAAAGCACTGATTTATTAATCATCAGTTACTGGATATCAAACATTTGGTGATTTTGACAAAGTCAAGTGTGAGCCAGCCTCCAATGAGTTTTGAACCACTGTCATCAGCTTGAGAGTCTTGACATTCTACCGCTGAAGCCCTAGGCTCACAAGGATTTAACATCAAGTGGAATAACTACTCTTGCAAGCGACCTCTAGCTACTTGGTCCTTAACATGAGAGATCATAACAACAGATACGTTGTTTAGATTATGTGCACTTTTTCTACTGTAATATATTCATATAACAAGACTACAAATCATATATAGTAATACCAGTACTGTATTAAAATTATTTTCATAAACATCCAGTTTTTGACAATCTCATAGCATTTCTTGTTGACCAGTATTCCATGACATTTTTACTACTGATATTAGTTTTAAAAAGGCATACCAATGAACAAAGATAGTGGTTTGGCCATTGTCTTACCTGCAATAAAAAGGCAATAAACCCCAAGGACATTTATATCAGCAACAAATCATATTGTAAATTTACAATTCAGCTTAACAACTGTTTACATCACAGCAAACCTAATTAAAAATATAGATTTTTCTTACTGACAGAGAAACCATTAAGTAATGAGCACTGTGATGAAAGCATGCCCACAACATGTGAAGTATGTCACTGTAATAGTGTCATGTGAATGCAGTACATGTCTATATTTTATCACTGTACACATTGTGATAAAGAAAAATAATTGTATTTTAACACAGCAAAATGCAATGCATGGTCTGGGGCAAGAGAAAGAGAGAAAGAAAAAGAAAGAAAGGAGAAAAAGATAGGAAAAAAAAGAAAAAGAAGGAAATATTCATTGTTTAAAGACACCTCAGCACATTGCTTAATGAATGGATACATGTATTAGGTATCAAACCCACAGTATTTTGTAACTCACTGAAAAAAACTACTGTAACATGGCTCTTCAATGTTAAGTTCAATGATTTAATACCTTTTGTGAAGTATGTTCTTTCATGACAGTACACACAAAACCCTTTGATATATAAGTTGCAGATCACTGCCTGGAACATGAAATAGCCTGATGGTCCTCAAAGGAATTGATCCTATGACCTACTATTCCTCAGCTTAACACTACCAGTGAGCCATTTAGCACAAGTTATAAAATACCATGCTACTAAAAAAGAAAATTTAATACTTTAAAGTGTAGGTAACAAAACACTAACTTGAGACCTACAATGTTCGACCATGTTTGAAGATTCTATCATGCTTTCATAAAATACTACATGTATACTACTAACCAAGAACATTTGATACATTCGAGGGTAGATAACCCATGTCTAGACAGCACAATTTGCTTTTTCAGAACCAAAAGGGTACAAGTTGGGATAACAGTTAATGGAGAAACATGGTAAATGTGGGATAGCTTCAGACACCTTTTGTGCACCAAACACAGCTTACTTTGGGGCATTCAGTGATACCATAAAGTGTCAAACCCAGACTTACACCCTTTTGGTTCTGAAGCAGTGAATAATAATTCTAGTTTTAATATTAAGGAACTTATATCTAAAAACATGAAATAGTAGCCATCTTGGATGCAATCTTAAATTTCTCAAAACCCTCAATGATATCTTGGTTTATCAGGCACATTCTGATAGTTTTTTTTATCTAAAGACTATTGATTTATTAATCATTAGCTACTGGATGTCCAACATTTGATAATTTTTTACATGCAGTCATCAGAGGATACCTGCTATATTTTTTCTATTAACATCAAGGGATCTTTTATATACACTTTGCTACAGACACAATATATCTGTTGTTGGGGACTAGTTTGTAAGGAAAAAATCAATCAATCTGAGAACAATCTGACAGAGGGGATCCAATCCTATGACCAAAGAATCTCAGGGAGGCTGGCTCATACTTGACTACATGTCACAATTACCAAATGTTTGACATCCAATAGCTGATGATTAATAAATCAATATGCTCCAGATGTCGTTAAAAAAAAAAAAAAAAAAAAAATATACTCAGGTGAACATTCTACTGAGCGATTCTGAAAAGAGATACCTTTGTCCTTTAGTTATGTACACAAATTAATTATTAAAAAATACACGAAAACAAACCATACAAAATTTCAACATTTAGCCATTGTTCTTCTGGATAACAAAACACTGGTTGAGATCCACTACGTCCAAACATGTTTGTATACATTGTCATGTTAAGTATCCAGCAGATTCAGTCAATATGATGGCCACAATTGTAAACAACCATGCTCAGTACAACAGTCGATTTAAATACCATACATGTTTTAATATTATTTCACACAGTGAGGGGCATAAAGAGAGGCATAACTGAATTAAGTATATGTTAAAGAATATTTCACACTGTGACAGAAATAACATATTACAAATTAGGGCATGTGCATCCATTCTGTGTGTCAAAAATATGAATAATCCTGTTTGATGGTTGTATCACTGACATAAGCCAGGATTTTATATTGGAGGCCATTTTATATTGGGGTGAGGCAACCACAAGAAAGCACCAAAAGGATTGCAAAACAGGCAAATATAAACAGTGGAAAAGGGAAGAAGTTGTGACTGGGGGAAAGAGGGAATCATTGCCTCCATTGCCACCTCTCTGACAATACCATTGGTCTGTATAAAAACATTTTAAAAAATTCTGTTTGACAAAACAACTCACATTTGTGTATACAAAAACCAATACAGTACCCATTTAATTTGAGAGATCAACTGCAAACTACTGATAGACCATATGACCAGCAATTCTTCAGGATTTTATCTTTAAGTCAATATTATACCCATTTAATAAGAAATACCAGCTGTGAACTGTATTATTATACCATCTGAATACAGCGACATACAGCATGTAGTCATAGACTGTGAAAATAAAAAGCAAACCAGTTGATAACTTTAAATCTGACTGCAGTAATCACACTTCAGTTTTTAAAAAGCTTGTTTGTATTTATGTCTATAAAAGTCAATAATACCCGTTTAACAGGAAATAGGTTGGCTCCAAAAGGTATTGATATACCATCTGACTTCAGCAATCATACTGCCGTCATCAAGTGTGAAGAAAAAAACAACCAGTTGCTAGCTTTATATGCGGCTTGATAAGGAAGATGGTCATGCTTGGATGCTTGTAATGAGAGATTCACATATTAATTATGATGCGAAAAACGACCGTGGGAAAATGTTTTATAGCCGTGAGATGACACCACTGTCATATCATGTGTCAGTCGACCTCCTCTGCGTACAAAGAATGGAGTACATGTAAAAACCGTACTTGTGATGGACAAACAAAAAACAGTTCATAAAATTGAGGTATGTACATGTTATATAGAAAATGTGAACTATTATTTTTATTTTACAGGAAGGTACTATTTTAAACCTTAAATTTGATTACAAAAATGCTGTTTTTAAACATGTTTTTATTTACTTTTATTTTATATTGAAGTGTATAAATTTGGTAAAATTTCCACCTGTATTATGCAACCACCTGTTTTATAAGGTCACCATACTATTTTCTAATTAATCTACAGTAGCAGTGAAAAATTACTTTTTTTCTAACTAGCTCAATATGATTTTACATATCTACTTGGAAAACTAGCTTGGCCTAAGAATAATGTTTGCAAATTTCTCACTTTGAACTAATATCCAGTAATACAAAATAGCTGTATTAAGCATATCAGAGTCAATCAGCAATCTGTTTATAAAAGTCACTTTCAATATGTTTTTGGTTTAACAACACCACTAGAGCATACTGATTTATTAATCATTGACCATTAGATGTCAAACATTTGTTAACTTTTAAGTGTGAACCACCCTCTAACAGCTTGAGAGTCAGATTTCATACCACTGGGGATCACTACTTTAAATAATGAGCTTCGGTGGTCCTGTGATGGAAAGTCAAGACTCTCAAGCTTATGACAGTGGTTCAAAACCCAATGGAGGCTGGCTTACACTTGACTACATGTCAAAATTACCAAATGTTTGACATCAAACAGCCAATGATTAATAAATCAATCTGCTCTAGTGGTGTTGTTAAACAAAACAAATCGAAAAACAAAACACTACTTTAGATAATGTACTGTAAAGTCATGTATTTGAACCTGTTTACAAAAGCCACAAGCTCAAAACAACTTTTAGTATGTCTCTTGAGTGACTGTTATACCCAGATTTATTTATACACAGACTTCTCCTTTGGGGGATACTTAATACAGTGTTTGAACACTACATGTAATACGAGTGTCAAAATAACATGCTCATTGTTCAGTGGATAAAAGATTTAATCACAACCAGTATTATGTTACTCTACGTGTAGTTTGATTTCCCATAAAGACAAACTGTGTTTTTCAAACAGAGCTACTGTCTCTTCAGTTTCGTTTGAAAATCATGTATTGCTACATGCTGATATGTCAATAAAAGAACATTCTTTCCTTTTTTATATTCCTACTGCAGTCCAACCCATCTATTTCATACCCTATCCTAGATCACTTCCTCTAAACAAAGAGTCAAACAAACAGACAGTGTGTTTTTATTAGTCTCACCATATGCAGAGTTTTCAAATATAATAATACAAATAAATGGAAACAATAATACAAATAGACAGACAACAGATAACGTCTCCCAATGTGTACAATTAAAAAAAAAAAAAAGTACACATCCCATTTCTATTGAGTTATGCAGGCCTATAGGAGCCTGGGGGCTAGGATGGGGACAGCTCCCTTTTTTTGCCAGTTTTTATTTTTGGCCGGTTATGAAACTATTAAAAAGATATGATACAGTCAGTAATTTTTAACAAGCTATAACATTTAATGTTTAGTTCAAATATTCCTCCCCCGGGAACTAGAACTGGCACTTTGAATGCTTTGTAACCCCAAGATTGGCTATATTTTTATGAATCATGATATCCTGTTTATATGCACATAAGGCAGTTGTATATAAATTATTAATGAAGTAATTAATCAATAAACAAGATACACAGGTAGTTGGAGCCAGACAGCACAACCGATGAGCAAATGTCCTACATACTGGCAGAGTGCAATGACAGCAGTCAGGAATTTAAAGGCACTCACCTTAGTTTAGAAGTTAACTGGCCCTTGAAGGTATAGTGGTTAGGGTGTTGGAATCATGGTTGATAGACACTGGGATCAAATCTCAGCCAAGGCATGGATTTTTTAATCTCAGTACTGGGTCCAACTAAAAGTGAGTGCTCCACTTACACTGACCAGTGGTCCACAACTGGTTTATCAAACGCTGTGGTTTGTGCTATCCCATCTGTGAAATAGAGCCTATAAAAGATCTCTTGCTGCTTATCAGTAAGGGAAGACATATTAGTGTGGCAACAGTGGGGTTCATCTTTCCTAACACTAACCTCTGTCCTTAAAAGCAGGCAGGTGGGAGTGTAGGCAGACAGGTGTGCAGACGTACATGCAGGCAGTACTTAAAAACAAAGAAAAGTTTGACCCCTCTAATTAAAATGCATTTAAAAATATTGAAATAAACTTTAGAAAAGTTCTTTATTTTACATGCTATCACCAAACCTGTGTTTTTTCCTCTTTTTCTGATCTTTTTCTCTTGAAGTTGCAATGATGTTCTACACACTACAAACTACTATATTCTACTGTACAGCCAAACAATATCAAAGTGTTTATGACAATATAAATTTAAAGATGTCACATGAAACCCATCAATAATGCAGTCTTTTTACCCACATTTTGTGTTTTGGGGAGACAACTTTTCTTTTCATGTCATCACTGTTTTCACAATGCCTTTGTAAGATTAAAATTCCTTTCAGAATTCTTTTAGAATCTGTTTGTCCTGAAACAGAAAGAATCTGTTAATATTCATGCTGTTTTGCTATGCATGCTTTCACTTTGTTAGTGTTGTGTTACTCCTACAATAGGAGCCCTGACAGCTAGTTTTGCACGTGCTTGTCAAGGCTCTATGCATTTTTAATCATGGTGCCATGAAGATAATAAATGTGAAAAACTTGTCATGAAACTTGCACATCATTCACCAGTACTATGTTATGCATGCTTGCTGCTTTGTATAGGATCGCTGCTTAGTTCTCATAGATATATTATAGTCAAGAAAAAGATAAATTACTTTAAAGAAACATTTAGTTGGTCAGGATGTGGTGATTCAATGAAAGTGCACAGAGTAAAATCTGTATTGTAAAGGCCTCCAAACAGACACAAATATGGGCTTAACACAAAGGTGTCATTTATATATAGGTTAAAATGTGCATTTTGAGACATATCTTAAGTGGCTTTTACAGACAGATGTTTGGTAACATTAGGTAGCTTTATTATAAAGGCCATAATACAGTCAAACATGTGGGCTTATTTATCAAGTGTCATATATATACAGGATAAAATGTGCATTGTGAGGGACATATCTGAAGTGGCTTTTATGTTTAGTATCATTAGGTAGCCTTTATAGTTATCTTAAATATTATTTGTATATTGTTATGTTATTGAGATTTCTGTAATCATTTAATGACAGGTGGTTATAGTATAAAGAGGTCTTTATTACTAACTTTAAAAACATGTTTGCCAAATAACTCTTGAATTGAAAATATACATATATTGAGTATACTTCGCGTTATTATTATTTTGGTCATGTAGCCTGAATAATTGAAAAAAGGTCTTACAGTCAAAAGCTAGGATTTGTATACATTTTTATAGGTTGTTTTTCTTCAGAATAGTTTAACATAATATTAATGTGCGTGTTGTTCATGCAGTTTAAAACAGATTTCTCCATGATCTTTAAATGACTTGGTTTTCAAAGATGGGATTGGAAATAATTATAGGTAGCATTATATTTGTATTAAAAATAAATTATAACAAATATTTTATTCAGTAGCATATCATGAAATGCTATGCAAATTTCAGAGACTGCTATACAATTCTAGTACACAAAATAAGCAATTCCTAATCAAATTTACACTGTTTAACAATTGTGGCTAATCAAAATTTCCAAACTGTAATGCTCAGTGGTCCAGCAGTAGAGCATCAGACTCTCAAGCTGAAGACAGTGGTTCAAAACCCATCGGATTTATAAAAATTACTTAAACAGATGAAAAGGATATTAATGCAAAAGCATCAACTTATATGAAAATATACATAGCATTTTTTTTTTGTATGAATAAAAGATTGTTTTCTAATTTATGTAAGTTATTAAATTATTTTTAAAAATGTAATTGTATTTGTGTTATGTTATTAAAATATATAATTTGTTTAACTGCCGACATCTCTTGTTAAAAAACAAACCTGCCTGCAGCCATTCCATAAAGCAGATTCTGATCAATAAAAAAAAAATCTCTTTTATGCATGAGATACACAATCATCTTACAAGCATTACATTAATGTCAGCAGCAACAAGGCGAAAACATCTACATTCATTCAAAAACCCCGCTCTGCACAGGTGCCATGAAAAAGAAATAAAAAAGTAATAAAATGTAAATAAATGTCTGGGGACCGTGGGAAAGGAACATGATGTCCAGGTATATATGAAATGTCACCGAGAAAAAAACACCAGGAAATGTTACATATACAACTGCAACAATACATTTTCATGATAGCAGAAATCTTACAAAGTCTTATTACATGTATGTCTTATAAGGGTGCAAGGGTGAATAAAGGAATTTTGTAAAGGGGAGTCCCAAACATATTTTTAATATTGGAGGGGGGTCCAATGTTAGTTATGACCAAATTAAACTAGGCAAGAAATAAAAATTGTTGACTTAAGGTGGGGTCTCAGATTCCCCCGGTACTCAACTGGATCTGCCTATGGTGTGAAATGTAAGTTATGTTCCACTATTATGGTGTTACTATGTTTAGTAAAAATGTACATTTTATGATTAAGCAAGGTTGGATGTTGTGATGTACCGGAAAATAAATTTCTGTTGAGACATTATGTGGATCATCGTGCATGTGTATGCGTGCATGTGTAACTGCATTCAATAGGATCAAATATTAAATCCCACTGGGATATTCAACTAGAATTCCAATAGGATTAAAGTTGGATTCCAACAAGCTCTCAGTGTTATTCTACTGGGATCTTACCATGATTCCACAAGAAACCAAGTGAGATTCCACTAGGATCCAGGTATAAATCCCACTAGGATATTTAGCTGGGATTCCAGTAGGATTCCAGTTGGATTGAAACTATATTTCAGTGATATTCAGTTGGGATCAACACTATTCCACCAGAAACCAAATGAGATTCTATCATGATTCTAATAAGATTCCACCATAGAGCTAAACCTGGAAGATAAAATTACAAATTCACTATAATAATTATCATACAAATAATGAAGAAAAAAACATTTCACATATAACATAGTAATTGTAATTATGTGTGATTAACAAAGTCTGTATTTCCAATTCTTAACCCCATGGATCTTATCATTCATTTTGACAACAACCCTTTCAGTCTCTTTAGTTAAAGCTCATGACAAAGACAAATTATTTTACTCAGGACATAAATTTAATAATAAGTGGTAGCTTGTCTAATAACCTCCATGTATGACATCTTTTATAGTTCTAAAGATACATACTTAGAAACAAAAACAACCTGTATGTATTAAGTGGAATCACTTCCATGACCTCTCTTGCCTGAAATAAAAAATAAGAAAAGGAAAGCAAAGGATTTAATGACACACCAGCAGACATTGTTTATTCAGCAGCTATTAGGTGTCAGACATATGGTGTTTTGTGGCTCATGCTCTTTAAAAGAAAACCAATACTGCCCTTTTTGATTAGCAGCAAGGAATCTTTTATATGTGCTTTCCCACAGACAGGATAGAACATACTGAGGCCTTTGACAATTATGAACAACTTGTTGGTGCAAGTGGTGTATGTATGCCTACTCACTGAGCCTTGCAGAGTACTCATTTGATGATGGAGCCAGTATTGAAGTTAAAAGTCCCATGCCTTGACTGAGATTTAATCCCAGGAGCTACAAGACATTAGTCTGACAGCTTAACCACCATGCCATCAGAGCCAGTATCCCATCTGAATAAAGCAATGCTACCATCTTTGCATTATTATATAAAATGATACCGGTAATAAATTGTATGACTGTTTGTCATGTAGTACAATCACCAGTCATTTAGCTCAAACCTTACTTCATACATACACAGTTGTAGTAGCATTGTATCATTATTACTTGGTGAGAAAAACAACAATCACCTGTGTGTAAACTGAACTTAATGTGTCACAACGTAAGAGATCTTTTTATAAACTTCATGATATGTTTATACAGGTAGTGTTACAGGTGCTTAACATTTATAAAGGACTGCTTCTTTAACGACACCCCAACACATTGTTTATACAGCAGCTATTAGGTGTCTGACATACGGTGTTCTGTAACTCATGGTTTTATAGAGAAATCACACTACTGCCACAAAGGCTAATCTTTCTGATTAGCAGCAAGGGATCTTTTATATGTGCTTTCTCTCAGACTGGATACAATTTACCACGGCTTTTGATAAACCAGTTGTGGATCACTGGTTTGTGTAAGTGGGTACCAAGGCATGAATTATACTCATAGACAAATAATTTTAAAAAATTATTTTGCTCACGAGGAGTTCCAGTCATGAAATTTAAAATGTTTAAATGAGAAAAAAATTGACTGACTCGACATGGAATTCCCTATACCATGGTTCAGTTAAAATATCTTGCATGATATGAAAATGAGATCTAGTATAACAAATTTATATACCCTATGTTAATCTCCTAAATAAACTAACTTTTTTTAATAATTTATATAAATTCCACAATATTATTATTATGGGGAGATATTGTAATACATAGATTAATCTCCTAAAGTAACAAACTTTATTTTATATAATTTATACAGACACCATAAGATTCCACAATATTATTATTATGGGGGAATTTGTACAGGGGGGGGGGGTAATTGTCCTAGAGGGTATATTGTCCAGGGGAATACTATCTGGGGGATATTGTCCAGGGGTTATTGTTCTGATACCATGCACATCAATGTCTTTATTTCCCCAAAATTGATGTCACAATGGCTTAGCATGTTTTGTGAAAACACTATTCAATAATGCTACGCTGAGAATGGTGCACTTTTAAGAAACATGTAAAAAAAGCATTTGTTTTTTGTTTTGCAAAGTAATGGTAGACCTACTATATTCAGGGGTTTTATTTTTATATTTTTTTTCCATAGAGGTGTATATACCATAATATATATGGGAATGGGATGTAGCTCAAATGGTAGCATGTCCGCCTGTGAACTGGTAGGTCATCGGATCGATACTTCTCAGTAGACCTATTTGCAGTTTCAGCTATTTTCCGTTCCAACCAGTGGTCCACAACTGATTCATCAAAGATCGTGATATGTGCTGTCCTGTCTGTAGGAAGTTGCGTATAAAAGACCCTTTGCTGCTTATCAGAAAGAGTAGCCTATGTGGTGGCAGCAGGTTTTCTCTAAATAAATATGTGTCAGAATGACCATATGTTTGATGTCCAATAGTCGATGATAAACTAAAAATCAATGTGCTCTAGAGGCGTCGTTAAATAAAACAAACTTTTTTATATCATAATATAGGTACTTTTCCTGGGACTACGTTTTGCTCAAGTTTGTATCTAATATTAAAGATCCTGAGGTAATAAATCTTCATTTTCACATTAAACTGCATTAATCCCCAAATAATCTATTGATGGAAAACATATTGTTGCTGATATATATTTTATTTATTACCTACTCACCTTCAAAGCAACTCCTGAAATTGCCTATGGCAATCAGTAATGCTGTGGAGATTTTTCATTCTTTTTTGGGCCAAGGACAAATAAACAACACAATTTACAAAGAGGGTTTAAAAAAAATAAAAAAAAATTGATACTTTACTCTAAAATATCCATGGAAAATGAAGTGGACACTATTTCTCTACTGCATTTATTTTGCCGTGGACATTTTCTTAATTGCAGGGGTTGCAAAGGACATAATATTTGTTAGAAAATCCATAAATTCTAGCATTGTTGCTATAGTAATTTCAAAATAACATAACGAGTAAGCAGCTTGACATCATTCAGTTATGACATCATCATTCAACACATTTTGTGTTGAATGTAATATTTTTAAACAACTATATCTTGAACAGGTGGGTAATAAATAACCGGTACTAAACAGCCGCCTGCATTAAGAGGCCTCCTTTTGTTGATCACATATGACATAATTCAACAGGTTTTGTTTCTGTTCCAACCAGTGGTCCACAACCGGTTCATCAAAGGCTGTGGTATTTGCTGTCCTATCTGTGGGATAGTGCATATAAAAGACCCCTTGCTGCTTTTTGGAAAGAGGAGCCTATGTGGTGGAAGTGGGTTTCCTCTAAATAAATATGTCAGAATGACCATATATTTGACATCCAATAGCCAATGATGAGATAAAAACCAATGTACTCTACAGGCATCGTTAAATAAAACAAACTTTACTTTTATATTTTCAACAGGTTTTGTAATGAACTTACATTTATAAGCAACTCCTATATCTTGAAAAGGTAGGGAGCAGGATCTAGCTCAAACAGTAGAGTGTCTGCCTGTGAACCAATCAGTACTGGACCCATTTGCAGTTTGGGCTATTTTCCATTCCAACCAGTGGTTCACAACTGGTTTATCAAAGGCCAGGGTATGTGCTGTTCTGTCTGTGGGAGGGTGCATATAAAAGATCCCTTGCTGCTTATCGGAAGGAGTAGCCTATGTGGCAGCAGTGGTTTCCTCTAAAGACATATGTCAGAATGACCATATGTATGAAGTCCAATAGCCGATGATAAGATTAAAATCAATGTGGTCTAGAGGCGTCGTTAAATAAACAAACTTTATATTAAACTTTATTATTGAAAAGGTGGATAATAAATAACCTGTATTAAACAGCTACCTGCCTTAAAAGGCCTCTTTTTGTTAAATCATTATGTGGCTGCTTAACTGTACATAAATATCGTCATGAATGAGTTAACTCAATTGTTTAAACACATTTTCATCCAACCAAGAAATCTGATATGGGTAATTACATACCTTCTTTTGACCTGACCACCTACCTTGTTTTGAGTAAAGCTTTACCTGTTAACCTTATTTGTCATAAAACAACCTACGGGGCTGATTAGCACTTTGATAAAAAAATTATCTTCCTTCAGTGTACATACATTTTTACATTTTGAAATAAAATGCCACAACTAAATCTTTTAATTATTTATAATTATACATAGTCAAAATTGCCAAAATGGCTAACTGTATTAAGAAGTCACTTGTTTTTAAAGTGTCAACTTTATTTTCTTCCACATCAGAAAGGAAAGTAAAAAGTAAAGTTTGTTCTATTTAACAACGCCTCTATAGCACATTGATTTTTATCTTATCATCGGCTATTGGACATCAATCGTATGGTCATTCTCACATATTTATTTTTAGTGGAAACCCACTGCTGCCACATAGGCTACTCTTTCTGATAAACAGCAAGGGGTCTTTTATATGCACCATACCACAGATAGGATAGCACATACCATGACCTTTGATGAACCAGTTATGGACCACTGGTTGGAATGGAAAATAGTCCAAACTGAAAATGTGTCCACTGTTATTTTCTCCCAAATCAGAAAGAAAAGGATTGTTTATTGACATCACAGCACATTGTTTATTCTGCAGCTATTATGTGTCTGATATATGGTATTCTGTGATTCATGGTCTTTAGAGGAAACCTGCTACAGCCACATAGGCTATTCTTTCCAATTAGCAGCAAGAGATATTTTATATGCCTTTACCCACAGACAGGATTGCACATACCACAGACTTACACCTACCCCATGTAGCCCTTGCAGAGCACTCACTCTGAGATGGAACCAGTAAGAAGATTTATAATCCTCATAATCCTTCACTAAAAATATACCCATGACAAGCTCCTTTCCCTCCCTCCTTTCTCTTTTCTTCCTTCATTAAAACCATCTAAAAAGCAAAATATAACAATCAGACTGCATAGAAATATTAATATCAGTATTCATGTCAAAATATATAATTCAAAATGCTAGAATATTAATCATTTATAACAATAAAAATGTTCAAAATGAGCAAATACCACATTTTTCACATGGTGACATGTCCAGTGGGGCTTTGATAATTGATAGATTACATTTCCTACGGTCTTGGTTTGTTTCCTCCTTTGTACTCCCCTGTTCTTCAGACCTATCAGCTGGCATACTATCAAACACCAGTATCTACCATACAGCCACCAGTATGTGCCTTACATCTAATACTGTATTCAAATGCACTCATCCCAATAAATAGCTTGCAGTATATTTGTTTTACGACTGACAATCCTTCAGTGCTATTAAGCCAGGAATAGTCTGTGATGTTTAACACTGTATTCAAACCAAGTGTGCTCTCTTTACCCCCACCTGGATTGGATAACAATCTTCAAACTGATTTTGTAAGCAAATATGACACAACAATAAGCAATGAGCAGCTTGGCTTTACCAATAGAGAGAGACACTGGGTGCATTCTGTTCATGAACCTGGATGTATCAAATGTCCTGTAATGCAAAGAAATAACTGGTAACTGCGTTCTGGACTAGTTCTCACTGTTCTCAAATAACATAATTCAACCTTAGGGGAGAGGGCTTGAACCAGCGACCCTCTGTGCCAGAGCTGTTATATCCTGACTGAGCTATAGGGATTTCCCACTATTTAAGGTATGTGGGAATATAATGTACCCTGTTCTCCTACAGCATAATCAAACCTTCATGGAAAGGGCTTGAACCAGAAATCCTCTGTGTTGTCCTGAATTGACTAAGCTACCATCTAATTTTGGTAAAACATTATAATTTCCCAACACTGGCACCATAGCATTTAATGTCATTCCCCATAAAGAACTTTAACATTTTCTGTTATGCCCCTAATACATATTTCTGATCCCATGACCACCCAGAAGAATAATTGTCAGGCCCCCTAAAAAATACATTCTGACCCCTGTCTGAATGGATTCAAACCAGCAAGTCCAACACTGATAAATCCAATAAATCTTATTGTTAGAACAATTATTGTGGTATTGAATATTCACCCAATAAATCTCAATAGACTTTTAGAAAAACAACCTGCATCAATGCTACATACCAATAAAGGATTATTTTTGGTTGTTGTTTTTTAATAAGATTATTTTATTTTATTTCTTATTGTAGTTATAAAATTAGCTGAGATTACAGGAAGAATAATTTATGGTTTGCCTATTACTTGACCACATTCCTAATAAATGAGAAGTAAGCTTCTAAAATAACTTCTCAACACCTTGGTGAATGTAACATGTCATGGAATCATAAAGCAATGCTTTGTTTTTATGATCTCTGTGCCTTCCTGAAAAAAAAACATATCATGATTTCATTGTAGCCTGGAGACCAAATCTGTAACTCATCTCTCAACCATTAACAATGAAAATATTCTCACACACAGGTTGTCCACATGTTGTCCAAGTGTTTCTGGTGTGATACTCAAGGGCCAACAGTGTGGTAATTAATTACACAAGTACAAAAGCTCAAGAATTTTATCTCAACATCTAATATGACTTTTATATAGCTTACATCATTGTGGCATTGTTTTTACATTAGTTTGACGTCAGATGTTATACCCGTGCACAGATCATTTTGAATAAGAATACATATTTTGGGTAGGAATTATTATGCATATAAAGAATATTAAATCAAATTCATAGTGTGGGAGCAAATTTAGATGTGAATCACTGCTAAGGGGTCAATATAGGTGCCCAGAGACAATGTTGTTATACACAAATCCCACCTGAGGGTCAAAGCAGGAGTTTGAAGAAAACAATTTTTAAAACACTTTTAATTGATTATTTTGAAAATTATAAACTTTTATAATACTGCGACGACACTAAATCCTCTTTCATTGGTATTGTGATGGCAATTTCAAGAAAATGAACACACTGCATAATATATTATCTTTGTGATAGCTGTCACAAACCAATTTTGTGACAGATTCTATGACGACATTTACAATGATATTGCTGACCGCCACTACACATTTTGATGGTTGCATTAACAATGAGTAGTAAAACTTTTGAATTTACAGTTAATGTCAAAGAACATCTTTGTATTTTTTTGTTAAATACCTTTACTGTTATCATTTCTCCTCTGAAAAGGATATACTCTTTATTACTACTGAATTAAATATCACTTCAGTTTCACCCATAAACAGTTATTTTTAATGAAACCAAAAAAACCTGCATACAGAGCTGGTAATAGCATTATGAAAACTGTTGATTTTTTTTGTGGAATTTAATACAGTTCTTATCAGTTACACTCAATAAAAAGATAATTATTGAAATTCTGCTATCAGTTAATTACCGTTTAAGATAAACCATAAAAAAATCTCCCAAAACAACAAAAGAAACCTTAGTAATGATTTTTATAAAAAAAAAAATATATATATATTTATTGAAAGTCTACTCAGTGGACTAGCACTACATCAACTTCCAGAATTATCAAAAATTCTATTTTTTAAAAATAAAACAATGACTTTTACACTAAAATAGCTATTATGAGTACACTAAGAACTCTGCCAAATTAAAACAAGAAATCCACAGTGCTAGATTAGATAATTTCTACATTTCTTTAAAGTCAGTTCAGGACCTAAAGTGATGATGCCAATCTATGGATAGCGGGATGTAGTTCAAGAGGTGTGATGGGTGACTTGATCGAACCCTTTGAGAGGACCCGTTTGGCAATTTCTCATTCCACCCAGTGCTCTATGACTGGTTAACAAAGGCTCCAGTATGTGCTGTCCTATGTGGGAAGGTACATATATAAGATCCCTTGCTTCTAATTCGAAGGCGTATCCTACGAATCAGTAGTGGGTTACCTTTATAGATTATGTTAGACACTAAACAACAGCTCAATAACAATGTGCTAGAGTGTTGTTAATTCTCTTTGTTCTTTGTGTGATGTCTTTGCAACATATATATACTCAATCAAAAAAGAAAGTATGCATGTGATGAATAATCATTTATTTCATACACCATAGAACATTCATTGCAGAAATTCTGGAATTTGATAACCATACCATTTAGGAGGAGTTGTTTGTGTGTGCAGTAATATCACAAGTTGCACACGTTTTTGCTGTCAATAGACCATTACTGTTACAACCCCATGAAACAAAAAAAAACATTTCAACATGAATACTTTCTTTTTTGGTTGATTATATATATATTACTTTTGTCCATATGAGAGGATGTGATGGAAATTGCTACGGTGATGCAAGGTCACAAATCTGTAAGAAAGTGACATAAAGAAAGAATACATATATTTTTGTGTTTGTCTATTTTACACTTGTGTTATTTACATTGCAGACTAAGTTGAGAAGCAAGTGATGCTTTGACTGATAATGTTGATGTACAGAACTATGCGAGGCTGTCTACTGGGTTCGAGTGATCAGCGTGATCCCTGCATGCCAATATAGTCAACTTTTAGGTGAGTACCAAACTATACATCACTTATTTATTACTATACAGTCTAATAAAAATGCATGAAGTGTTTATATCTATGTGTCAGCACTGAATGAATTATAGCAAACGTAATTTCACGTGAAAAAAATACTGGGCTCCTAATTAATGCTGGAGGAGCAACCTCATTTATATTTATTCCATCATGATATATACTCAGCCAAAAAAGAAAGTATGCTTGTTGAAATATTTTTGTTTCATGGAATGGTCAATTATGATCTATTGGCAGCAAACATGTGCAACTTGTGACATTACTCCACATACACACCTTCTCCTATATGTTGTGATTATCCAATTCCAGAATTTCTGCCATATATGTCATAGATCTGGTTTATGAAATTAATGATTATTGATTACATGCAAACTTCCTTTTTTGGTTGAGTATATTTAAGACACTACAGGGACAAAAAAAAAGAAGGGAAAATGGAAACATGTTTTCTGAAAGGGATCAATCCTACAACTGTTTGCACCACAATCAGATGCTTTACACAAAACTGCACACCACTCCCATAGTTAAGAACTACAATCAATCAACACTTTCCCAGACATCCATGTTTGGTTGTCCCATTACTCATACTTCCTTTAATGGGACTAATGCAAAACTCGCCCAGAGACAATTGAATCAAACATGCACATTATTGCACAACATGTCAATAATGACAGCGTTTAACACTTTGTTGTCCTGTCCACTTCACAAATATGTAGGTATCTTCCCGAGCATACGCAGACACAGGACATGTCTTTGATCCTACTCAATAACATATCTTTGTTTGTTACAAACACAGTGCTTGCAAGGTCTTGCACGAGTCAACATTTATTCTTACATACAGTCACTTAGGAAAGGATGACTGTTTGCAAAACATGCTTCTTGAGGGCTTTCTCCTGTAATTTGTCATCTTTGAAGTCAACTGTAGCTTTATATTTTATTAATTGTCTTGTTGCTGGTAATGCTCAAAGAGAGACTGAGACAGAGTGGAGTGGATTGTTTTCTCATACACTGGGTGGACTGAAAATTAAATCAGAGTAGGAATGGAATCCTCTTAACAAATTCTGTATTTGTTATTAATGCCAAAAATATTTTAAAGGTTAAGTTAACTCGGCATACCTTACATTCAGGGTAAACTATACATACCAATAGTTAACTTCACTGTAAAGTTTGGTTTGTTTGATTTCATACAATACTGAATCTTCCTGTGAATATGTTTTGCTGTAATGTGTCCAGATATATTCTTGAAATGAGGTTCCTGTTCCAGTTTTGATCATAGATCCTGCATTCTTTTCCACATTAAATTGCATTACACATGGAATAATTTATTCATAAAACATACCATAACTGACATTTATTTATTTTTTGTTTTGTTTAAAAACAACTCTAGACCACATTGATTTATTAATAATTGGTTATTGGATGTCAAACATTTGGTTAATTTGACACAGTCAAGTGTGAGCCAACCTCCAATGGGTTTTGAACCACTGTCATCAGCTTGAGACTCCCACGTTCTACCACTAGACCACTGAGACTCCTATCACTGACATTTAACACCTAATACCCAATGATATAAGAATTTTCTGAGGTGTCATAAAACAAATATTGCAGGTTTCTTTTCAAGCAATACAAACCTCTGTAGGTACTGTCCATTTGTGAGTGGTACTTTTAATTCACCATCTGAAGCAGCTTTAAAAATTAAGACCGCAAATTTTCTAAAACAATATTTCTGTGGGATGGTGCATTTTTGGGAAAAAAGTCAACCACCAGTAGTGAAAACGGATATTTATTATTTCTTTTCAATGGACTTAACAATTGAGCCTGTGGTCCAGTGGCAGGACATCGAACTCTCAAGCTGAAGACAGTGATTCAAACCCCATTGGAGGCTGCCTCACACTTGACTATGTGTCAAACATCCACAAACCCTGAAATTAAGAAACATTCCACGGCAAAATAAATGCTGTGGAGAAATAGTGTCCACGGCAATTTCTGTGGCAAGTTTAGTGTATTTTTAATACAATGTAATAAGAAAAAATAAACCTTGAAAAAAAATGTAGATAGCAGCAAAAAAAGTGCTGAAGAGAATGAAAAACTCTTTGGCAATCTCCACAGCATTGTCAATTGCCACGGGCAGTTTGAGGATTGCATCCAATAGCCAATGATTAATAAATCAATGTGCTCTAGTTTTAAACAAACAATAAAGGACTTTACAATAACATGGAATTTTTAAAACAATTTTTCATAATCTCCCACCCCACAGTATAGGCCACAATTTTATGCAAATGAAATAAAACTGAGAAAGTACCTGCACATATTATGTTCTAAACAAAAGAACCAAAATATATTAAGTACTATTACAAACACTGGTAAGTTAATGTTTAAAACTTCTATCATGTTTTAAACATTAATCCTACAATCAACACAGACAAAATGATTTTGAAAATCTGATCCAGTGCTTTCTGTTCATTCTGCCCATGTTTAATCAGCTGCAGTGTTTGCTTGAGAACCACTAGAAAGCTATTACCCTAAACAGTTTCAAGTACCACCACCAGCAATAGTATAACCTCACCTATGATGTTGTGATCCTTTGTTTGCAGTCGGTGAAGATGTCTGACTGTCTCAGACATAAGACTGCTGTCAAAGGTGAATTAAAGTTTTTCTAAATAGAGGGGTGGTATGGGATATGAAAGAATTAAGCAACCGCCATTTAAGTTTCAAAATCTATTTCAGGGGCACAGCAATTATTACTTTGGTTAGCCTTGGTTCATAAGGATAAATGAGAAGACTAGAGAAAATGTAAAAAAAAATTGTTTTGTATTAACTAGAGCACATTGATTTATTAACCAAAGGCTATTGGACGTCAAACATTGGTAGTTTTGACACATAGTCAAGTATGAGCCAGCCTCCTGTGGATTTTGAACCACTGTCTTCAGCTTTACAGTCCAAAGATCTACCACTGGACCACAGAGCAAATGTAAAATTCTTTATGAGTTTGAAGATAAATGCTGTGGAGTTATTTTGATATTTGATTAATGATGTAAGAGAGTGATTAGAACCTCCAAAACCACCCCTATTCTGCTCCCCTGGATGTAGGTAAGGTGTGGGAAGGCAAGGTTTGGAAGGAGGATCAGTCCTTATTGCCTTGTTTTAAATATTTATAAGACTGAAGTGGGCGCTGTGTGACATTTATCTGTGATATCATCAGCTACAGTATAACATGGGGATTAAGTCATTTTGAATTCATGGTAACAACTGATATGAGTGGGTGTCTAATACCAGCTAAATTCCACATCAAACACTAGTTTGTTTTAGTGCAGCAGCTTTCTCATATCGGTGAATTGAGTACAGATAATATGCATTTAGTGTTCAATTTGGATTTGTCTTCAAAGTGTGAATTCAAATGATAATCAACATTTCAATTAAATCAACAGATATGATCACTGAGAATAATGTTTCAATATGTTTGTGATTGACCTGGTCTTTTCAATATACTAAAGCTCAAAATTACTTTTACATCACACACCAAAGGTATAGACAGTGGAATAATTTGGTGTACAGTATAAAAATCTTTAAAAAATATTTTTTTACACACTCTATTGAGATGGGGCCAAGGAACTGGAATAAAACTGTCTTCTTTTATACATAAAAAATATACATACAACCTATCCCATTAGAAAAATCTCTATGTAACTAGTAAAAATAACATCAATATTGGTTACGTAACGCCAAAGAAACAAAAGATTTACTTTATGACTGGCACCTATATGAGTTGATCAAGTGCATTATAAAGGTAGCGTGACAGTTGTTTACAGTGTGAAATTTGGCTGTCTGGAAGATTTCTTCATCTAAGTGCTTGCTTCTCTGGTTACAACCTCCAAGTGTCTGCAGGTTACTCATGCTTGTTCCTCATTTAGAACTTATGAAATTTTAAAAGCAGCCTACTACTCTGCCAAGTAATGGGGAGTAGACCAAGCAATACAAGGTATCTAAGCATGTATAGATGACTTTCTGAAGGAAGTTGTGGGGATTTGTTTTGAATGTGGATGTCGACAGCTTAAATGTCCAACCACCTAAATGATTCTCTTTTTTTTAACAATCTTTGAATTCAATGTGTTCTTGGAGTGGGATTTTTTCCACATGTGGAAAAGCATACACATAATAGGCAAATACAGACAGGTCTGGGGCTACTCTGTGATCACCAGTTCTACATTTTTTCCACATCATAATTTGCTTGTAACTAACACTGGACCCATCCCTCCTCAACAGTAAAAATCTTTTAAAATATCTTTGGAATCCTCCTTCCAAAATTTACTTTTCCACCGTTGCATGTCCCTTGAACCCTTACAGACCTGCAAGTCCTAAATTAAACAATGTTTAATAAATGACAATAGAATGTTCTGGAAAACGTGAGATTCTGAAGCGTTTCTGAGTTCAACGCTTTTGGTAGTCTATTTCCGACTTCTTTATTACATTATTATTAAAAAAAAAAAAAAAATGTTTTTACAAATTTTTATTCTTGTTTTTATTATTATTATTACTTTTTTTTAATCACACCACTATTAATCATCGGCTTTTTGGACGTCAAACATTTGGAAATTTTGACACGTCTCTCTCATCTGGTGGTTTTAGAACCATTGTCTTCAGCTTGAGAGTTAGATATTCTACCACTGGACCACTGAGGCTCACTTGTTTTTTTCCTGCATACGATAAAGTGCAATTTTACTAGTTTCAGACATCTTGCAATCGGTTTAAATTAAGTGCGATCGGATTAACAGCCTAACAGGTGCTTAGGTATTTAACGTGCGGCGTTGCTATTTGTTCATATAATTATACAAATATAACATCTTAAATTTACAAGTATACAAACACATGTAGCCTAATTACCGAAATAAAACAACTTACAAAAACGATGTTCATCTTCAACTTTAATTTTTAAGACTTCGCAGTCATCAAACTATTACTTCCGTTTTAAACGTACCACACGTGCATCATTAAAAGGGACATAACTCTATACTATTTAGCAGGTATTTTAAAGATATACTGCGTAAATAAAGTTAGAGTCTATGATTGAGTTGTTATACGCCAGACATGTATTATGTCCATAGTTTCCAGAAGAATGCAGATTTAAACAAATATATTATAATAAACAAATCGATACATATTATATACATATATATGACTGTCAATTAGGTTTAATATGTTTTTATTTGTTAATCAGTATTCTCAAACATTTTCCCATAACACAGACACGGCGGAAGCAAATGAACATTAGGGGGATGTGCAGGGGTTAACAGATCTAGGCACGAAGCGCTGTTTCAAGTGTCCCCTAACTATGGCAATTATCTCTCTCTCTCTCTCTCTCTCTCTCTCTCTCGATTCACTTCTAGTATTGTTTTTTATTCAGAATTATTGGGGGATGCTAGAGCCCCCAAATCCCCTGTTCCGCCGTGCCTTTAACACTGCACCCAAATCTTATTCCCACTGACATTTTACTTACAAATGAAATCATATACTTTAAAAATCTTATCCATTTAGTATTGCATATAAAAGTTATGTCTATTTGATCTTTACTTGATAACGTTAACGCAATTCACTGTGACAAAATTAACTTATAAGTAACGCGGTATGTAACATAAATAGAACATAGCCATGTATAACATACGAGGCGTATGTGTTAGCAACAAATCAGTTACTATTTACATGATGATTAATCGTTTTGTTTGTGTTTTTTGCGTCATTTCTATAAAAAGAAACCGGGAAACACATGTTTTGAATTGAGAGCGTGGGATACTGTTTGATATGTTGCCTACTCTACAAGCAGGTGTAGTGGAATAAGGGGCGGGGGAAGGGGATAAAACTCATGAAATCAGAATCTTTCCCCTTAAGGAAAATCGTATATAAAACGTCTCCATATCTCCAATTAGTTTACTTAAATGCTTTTTATCCCCATTAAGATTTAAAATACATTCTATTTTTAAAACAAATTCTGAAAATAAAAGTATTTTAAACCTATGTGACCAGACCCGTAGGAGCGGGAGTGGGGGTGGGGCTCATTGTTATGGGTGTATAAAATGTGTTGTGGGAAACCGCGAAACCAGCCTCTGTGGAGCAGTGGTTAAGCTATCGGACTCGAGGCTGGTAGGTACTGAGATCAAATCTCAGTCGAGGAATGGGATTTTTAATATCAGTTTCGGCTCCAACCCAATACTCAGTGGGTAGGTGTATACC
The DNA here is from genome assembly GCA_032355785.1 of Symmetromphalus regularis. Taxonomy (NCBI): domain Eukaryota; kingdom Metazoa; phylum Mollusca; class Gastropoda; order Neomphalida; family Neomphalidae; genus Symmetromphalus; species Symmetromphalus regularis. The sequence continues at coordinate 92 of JAULBS010143377.1, read as the reverse complement.
ACTTACACCAACCAATGGTCCACAACTGGTTTAACAAAGGCCGTGGTATGTGCTATTCTGTCTGTGGGAAAGTGCATATAAAAGATCCCTTG
>JAULBS010143376.1:0-44637 GCA_032355785.1 Symmetromphalus regularis | reverse complement strand
GCTCGTGTTAATCAAAATATAGACTAGGGTCATATCTAATTAAAAGAATATCTCTAATTACGTAACTGAACGTCGATAATACATGCGACTTTGATACCATATGGAGGATTTATATGTTGATGTAATATTCAACATTTCTTTTTAAGTCATAAATTAACCTTGCCATGTCATACCGTGATATGGAGGTGAGGGGGGAGGGTCAGTCCGTTACCTGTCAAGATTGAAATCTCAAACATGGTATTCAACTTAAGTAAAACAACAATGGGTGAGCGTCAGCGATTCGCTACTTGAGACATAACCATGTCTAATTATATAGCAGTACGTCTGTATTGTGCGTAATTATATATATTACACCGCATTCCAGTAACTAATATTGACACAGATCATTAGGTGTTATATTTATAGACGTGCCTATTTAATGATGTGTCTCAAACACCTACTGTTTCTAAATTCCACCTCTGTCGTAATAACCATCCATCATGTTCAGTGTAATTAAAGTATGCTAACTGCAGTTTTGTAATTTAAATACAGATACATCTTCACCCTTTATAAACAGAAATGTCTGTACGATATACTGAAGTATGTGTTTTACTACTAAAAAGAATAAAGTTTAACTGCTCCCTTTATAAACAGAAATGTCTGTACGATATAATGAAGTATGTGTTTTACTACTAAAAAAGAATAAAGTTTAACTGCTCCCTTTATAAACAGAAATGTCTGTACGATATACTGAAGTATGTGTTTTACTACTAAAAAAAAATCAAGTTTAACTGCTCCCTTTATAAACAGAAATGTCTGTACGATATACTGAAGTATGTGTTTTACTACTAAAAAAGAATAAAGTTTAAATGCGTCATTTAAAAAATAACATTTTCGTGATCAACACAACTGCACATGTTACTTACACAAAACAAACACCTAGTTGCGCCTTTCAGTAAAACGGCATGTTTATGATACCAGTAGAATTAACCAACTGTCAATGCTATTTTTAATATATGTTAATATTATGTAATTTAAAGTTAGTTTTTAAAAAAATGTTTCCTTTTACATTAATGTTAATCTATAAATTATTTCTGAAGGTTTTATTTTTGTTTCGTGTTATTCAGTATATGCTATATATATGTACGGAATTGGTTCGTTTTTTGTTATGGCATGAACCACCGCCCATTTTGGCAAACAGAAATATAATGGGGTTGGGTGAGTCACTTACATCAAATTATTTAGTTACCGCTAGTCAGAGGTTCAACAATTAACTGATTTAATAAGCCATGTTCCAGTGCCCACTATACGGGCGGTGACGTTACGTAACAAAGAAACAGCGGGCTATGGCAGACACATTACTGCCAATGTCTTTACGACCAGCTATACAATCAGTTTATAAATATACCAGTATGATAAAAATAACAAACTTTCTCAGTCTGCTGTGAGAAAAGCATGACCTCCTTTCATAGGTATGACAGTTGTTAAATGCGAAATACTTCGTTTTTCAAAAGGTTTTGTTCAATTATTTATTGGCATGTGATTTACAGCTGTTCGGTGCATGCATATGCAATGCTGGTAAACGAAAGAGGTAAATAAATGAATAAATAAATAAACAAACAAACAAACAAACAAATAAATCAAGGCAGACAGATAGGCAGACAGGCAGGCAGGCTGGCAGGCAGGCAGGCAGGCAGGCGGGTAGGCAGATAAGAAAGAAAAAAAAAGAAGGAAGGGAAAATAAACCAACACATGACATAACAAAAACATGAATGTGTAGGTTTAAAATACCTTTTTAACGTTCGATAAGCAGATTATCTCAGTCCACTTCTGTGGTCGCAACTCATTCTGTATAGGTGATGCACAAGGAAAGCCAAATTTTAATAACGATCTTCATGATTTCGTAAAAGATGGTACCGTAGTTTTTCTCAAAAATCTAAATCTTATGACATCAACTTTACTGAATACAATAATGGCCGCCCAATAAAACACGTTGGAGAGTTCTTGCATACACTGATCTATAATTCAAGTAGTGGACACTGGAGAATACTGCAAAATGTTCGCTGATGAGGATGGATTTAGTAGAGAGAGAGAGCGTCCTAATTATCACTGATCCAGAGCCCTGTTATCCATAAGGCTGACTCGGCTGAGACCTAGAGGCCTGCAGGTACTAGGGGCCTGTCAATTGTTTTACGGGGGCACTGTTACCAGATAGGGACCCAAAGTACCTCAAAGCCTAGGGTCCCGCCAGGGGTTGATATGACACTGATCTATCGTTATTTTATACAACTAATATTTAATGTAGCACACTCCATAGGAAATCTCGAAACCACCTCTACAAAATAGTCAATTTTCTGCTCTATCGAATTGTTTGCAATATTCACTAGCAAATCACTGTAATTACATTCAGTGGGAAGAAGTGCGCAGACGGAATCAGGTGTGATTTCGGTGAACATCAAACCAGCAACTTACGTCAGAACATGTATTACATTCAAGCTGGTATGCAGGTTTTGTTGGGTTTACGTTTTCTGTATATGATATTGACAATTAGTGTAATTCGAACATTCCCCGTCTCCACAACTCTGTGCATACGAACTAAGATCATGTGTTGAAAAACAAAATCAACCTAAAAACACCATTTTTGTTCATCATTTAACGAGCGTACAAAACGTCCTTTTTTCGCACCCCTTACCCCCCCCCCCCCCCCCAAAAAAAAACAACGTACAAACGGAAAAGAAAGAAAAAAACTGATGATTTCGAAATAGTATTATCGTCATTATTTATTATTTTAAAAAGCGTACCTGTCCCTCACCCCCTCCACTCCCAAGTACGTTTTGTACGCTCGTGAAAATGATGAAAACAAAAATGGATGACCCCCTAGATGACCAGTAAACCATGTATACGAAACAAATGTCGATTGTTGAGATGTCATATTTTAGACACCTAAAAGCTGCTAACAAAACAATGAATCTTTATATTTAGTCTCTAAGTAAATACTCCTAATTGTGTGACACCAAACAATATTAACAGTGCGGTGGGGTGTTATATAAACATTAGGTTTCTCTCCGTATTGCACAGATTCGACACCTAATAGCCACTAGCTAAAAAACATTTGCTGAATATGACGTATGGTGAATGATTGTTCCGCGTATCCACATATGCTCAATGCAACGTATGTTATTTGAGTTTTCACTGTTCCCGCCATGCAGAAGGTGACGTATGGCATTTGAGTATTGTTATTGTAAAGAGTTACGTGGAGTATCCACTGCAGGTGTTCAAACACTGGTCACGTGTCACTCTATGTACGGTAACCATTAGCCTGTACTATGTCTCACAGAAACATAAGTTATAATATCACACGCACACAAGTGACACCACCCACTGGATCCGCCTCGAGTATTACAAATAACTCAGACACGTCACCAACAGAACCTTCTTTTCTCTCTTATTTCTATTCTTTTCGCCCCGGACCCTGTGCTCTTGTCTAAATACCTTGGGCCCGTGGCGGGCATGGCCGAACCATTTGGACGTGGGCATGGTTCAAAATTCAAACTGAACTGAACCAACAGAACATAACTTTTATTTCGCCCAGAACACCAAAAGGGAGTCCATTTACAAACATGATAATCATAAGATTACTTGACTACGTGTCAAAATTACCAAATGTTTGACATTCAATAGCCGACGATTAACAAATCAATGCGCTCTAGTGACGTCACACAACATATGCCAGTTTCACTAGATGAATATTAATTACTACGCGATATGTCCTTTTTCCGGGTAAGTTCAGAAGATAATGTTCCCATGCATGTCTTCTTTTCAAGATCCTGTAATATATTGTTGTTTAAGTATTTAAATTATAATTCCAAACTCGTATATTCACAAACTGTTACAACTCCTTGCTCACTTGTACCAGCTCGTTTGGGGAGTTTGACTATCGATATCGCGGCTGGTATGTACTGGGATCATATATTTTTAATTTCAGTATCGGCTTCTACCCAGAGTGAGTGGTCCGCAATGCTTAGCGTGTAGGTGTACCGACCAGTGGTCAACAACTAGTTTATCAAACGCAGTGGTTTGTCCTATCCTATCTGTAGGATGATGCAAATAAAATATCCCTTGCTGATTATCGATAAGAGTAGCCGCATTAGTGTGGTGGCAGTGGGTTTCATCGTTTAATCTCTGTACTGGATCTTTTATATGCACTTTTCCACAGACAGGACAGCACATACCACGGTCTTTGATGAACCAGTTGTGGACCACTGGTTGGAACGGATGTCCATATCTAGTCTCAATTCATTTGATATCACCTTCAAACATATAATTGTGTGTACAATAAATAGCAGGAAAGCTATGATTGTTAAAACAATGTTATACCATTTGAAATCGCTCGTGATAGGCCCTTTGTTATCATTAAAATGATGTTCAAACGTACGTACAACATCAACAGATTAAGAAGGCAATACAACAGAACTAACTTTAGTTAATGAACCTTCGTCATATCACAAAATAACTTTCTAAAAGTAAAAAATCATTATAACCTAGAGGAAACAACTTGTGTACCAGAACGAATATTATGTTGTTGAAAATCTTCTGGAACTTCAGAAGACACTATATTCATGATATGATATTACTATTTAAGTCGGTAAATCTAGTGGATTCCAGATCACTGAATATGTATGTGAAGGATTTGGAGTTATGACTTGGTAAATATGCAGAACTATTTAAGAATAGATATACACTGAACTGACTCCAAGCCACGACTCATGGACAACGAGTACTGAATGTCGGGATAAATCTTAGTCACTTAGCAGAAAGAAATCACGTTATAGAAAAAAATATACTTTGAACCACATACACACACACACACAGAGACACACATACAGAGACAGAGACACATACACACACACACACACATACACACACGTATATCGAGAGAGAGAGAGAGAAAGACAGACAGACAGAGTGAGATAAAGAGAAATGGAGAGAGAGAGTGAGAAAGAGAAAGAAAGAAAGAAAGAGAGAGAGAGAGAGAAAGAGAGTAGCACCTAAATTAAATATTCATGTATTATTTACATTGAACAGACACCTTGATTCAAACTGATATAATATGAATATTAAATAGCGTTTGTGACCTTATTCTAAATTGTATCTCGTCAGAAGTTAAACACCAAGGTGAAAGTCATAATAAATGTACTCACAAATCACTATTAAAACAGTGGTGAGTCCAGTTGTTCACGACATAATCCTAATGATTTGTATTACGTTAATAAATAACACGCTCGACATCTGATGGATATAATTCCGGCGAGGCAATGAGTTATAAATCGCTTCAGACCCTCAAAGCTATTTTATAGAACCCTGTGGTCTTTTCCTTATGAAGAGATACTCTTTTGAACATAACATTTTTGTTGTTCAGATTAATACGTCTATGATGGCCATTTGTTACACCCTTAACTTATTTATTCAACAGATAACTTCTTTTAGAAATGAGGAAGCAAAGATGTGTTCCGGAAAGTTATTTTAATCGATGTTGTGCACTAGAAGCAGCCTGCTAACACAGTGGAATAACGAGGCAAAAGCTCGTTGACATTAAATGCGCGACATTCTTTACAGAATAACGCTTTGAAACATCTTTCTGTGATGTTAATCAGAGGTCTATCTTTTATAGCCATATCCTCAATGTAAGTCGTTTTTGTAATTGTGTTCATCATAATGAAGCACGTCAAAATGTATGCCGAGAACGCAAGAGTCGTCTTTCATAATATCGCCGTTTTCTAAAGTTACCAACCAGCAAAAGCTTAAAGACCTGCGGGCATGCAGGGATTCTCAATAAGTGAATTTCATCGCACGACTGAGTTATGCAACGGCAGCATAACTGGGACTTATATTACTGACATAAACGCTATTTAGTGTGAATACGGTTTGATATAGAATCTGGATCGTATCACGGGTATTGTTGAAATGCTTGAGCAGCTCAGAAAAAAGTTGAAACTTTCAGGTTGACCCAATAGTTGTATGTTGTTTTGAAGTTTGTGTTTGCGAGTCAACACCTGCACCAATATACCAAGCCAGGGTGTGTACATACGAGACACAAAGGATGTTTCTGTGCAAGGGACCGAACCTACCTCCCTGGGAGCCTTGTCTTGTAATAATTTACCTTCTTTTCCACGACTGGTACATCAAAGGTCGTGAATATGAAAGACCTCGTGTTGCTAATAGAGAATGAGTAGCCGATGCGACAGCATGGGGTTTCTTTTCTTATAGTGTAGCCCATGTGTCGCTATTACAGTGTGTTTGACAGCCGCTGATTGAGTATGTGCTATAGTATCTTTAAATAAACACACTTCCGTTTTGTGTAACAACATGACCATCTGACGATCTTTCATCTCAGGGAAACCAGCAACATTTAAATACAGAACGACAATGTGGAGCATGACGTACTTTATAAATTTACATTGGCCATTTCATCACATTACGCATAAATTACGAAACTGGTGACTGACGATCTTACACTTCAGAGAATCCCTCAGTAATATTTAAAATACAGAACCACAGTGTGGACTATGTAGTACTTTATAAACTTACATTGGTTACTTCATTATATTAAATTAGTAAATAGGTGACTTATGCAATATGTTAATGAACACTCTCAAACCGGTATATTAATTTACACATATTACCCTATATGAAGATGACTTTCCAGTATGCTGTATTACATCCCAATACGTGATCGAACAGGACAAACTCTAGATTAATTCATATACTATTACCATATACGAAAATACCTTAGTATGCTGTATTACATCTCAATGCATGATGGAATAAGACAAACTCTTGATTATTTCACAGACTATTACCATGTACGAAGACAATACCTGAGCATGCTGTATTACATCTTAATGCATGATGGAACAGGACAACTCTGGATTAATTCACATACTATTACCCTATACGAAGACAACTCCCCAGTATGCTGTATTACATCCCATGACGTGATGGAATAGGACAAACTCTAGATTAATTCACAGACTATTACCATGTACGAAGACAATACCTGAGCATGCTGTATTACATCTCAGTGCATGATGGAACAGGACAACTCTGGATTAATTCACATACTATTACCCTATACGAAGACGACTCCTCAGTATGCTGTATTGCTTCCCAGTCCTTAATTGAACAGGACAAAGTCTCAAGATTACTTCACTGTTTAAAGTTCAAACGAGGACAGAACAACCCACACGATTTGTTCACGGATCATTACATCTGCATGCAGCATACCACTGCCAAGAGCAAAAGCCAGAAATACACTAAACTCTCAAATAAACCCCAACATTTCCACAAAGCCGTAATATTGCCTGTTGGCTAATCGCTAACCGCTTATTTGACACCGGTGATAAATATTTACACAGAGCTGTAATATGTAATACGAATAGCGTTCATTACAGTGGCATCTGTTTCATTATCAAGTCTGTTATTTTAAAATAAATAATGAACATACAGATATATTGCTAACGTTTTGTGGATTCACCCATTCATGGAGTCATTAAGGATATCTTATTTTATATGTTCAACTCTATTTCGTTTTCTTAATTTCAGGGATTGTTCACGAATTTAAAAAACAATAGGACATTCGCAAAACCTTCGCAGCAAGTAATCATCGCAGCAGCCTACATATGACATTTATTAAGCTCTTGATTTAGGCTACCATGATATCTAAGAATTGCATTAAACATAGCATTGAGAATAATTAGTATGGACTTTATAAATTTTATAATTACGTTTTGTTTAATAACATCACAAGAGCATATTGATTTATTAATCATCGGCTATTGGATGTCAAACATTTGGTTATTTTGACACATAGTCCATGAGTCCGACGTTCTACCACTGGACCATCGAGGTTCTTTTATAAGTACGAGGCCAATGAAAACACTCTGAGGCCAATGAAAACACTCTGTAAGTCGTTAAAATGCTATGTGACAATATATTTTCTTTGAGTCATAGTTAATGACAAGCGTCACACTGTATGTCTGTACACTGGTCCAGTTGTTTGAAACGTTGCTTCTATTACTTTTATTAAGACATGTTACTATGGTCGTCAATGGGATTTCATTTGGTCCAATGATACCAACAGCCGCTCGCTAGACTAGTGTTTGTGCTTCGTGTTAAACTCATTGAGAACGTTTGGAACCAGTGAAATATCTACGGAGCGCCCGAGAAGCCTAGCCTGTGCTGAACGTTAGGTTGGAAGATAACTACTATATAGACGTGACAACCAATTCTGACACAATCCTTTTATTTATTTTTTCCTCTGCATGTCACATGTCAACTGCTTCTTTATTGTAATACAGATCAGCTATCATTACTTTTGCAGGGTCAGGCTAGGGGGGAAGATTTAACGTGCTTGCATCAATGGTGCACGAGCTTCAGTTTAATTAATTGAGACAAGCTGTTCATTTCAGATGCTCGGGTTCATCGTAGGTGCTAGTTATCTCATATAGAATTCCTCTTGAACTTTGCGAAAATAAAATACCTTCAATAGGTGTCAACTGCACATCTTTTACCTTGTCAATGAGCTTGTCAAAATAAGTTAGATAACCTGTTGATAAACCTATTATTATTTTCACCTTTTTGAAACGTTTTTTTGACAGTTTTTCTTCTTTCCCTAACTTCTTTTCAAAACCACCAACTCTTTCGGTGCGGAACCGGTCATTTTGAAAGTGGGTTCAAAACAGACTGTTCAGATGTTTAGTAATAAGGTGGTGGGGTGTGGTTGAAAGTAAGTTAAAATATAATTATGATGAGGGGAAATGGTGGGCAAATGAACCACCAGTTCTCAAATCGCAATATGTATGAAGTAAAGATTGTTTTATTTAACGATGCCTCTAGAACATATTGATTTTTATCTTATCATCAGCTATTGGACGTCAATCATATGGCATTTCTTACTTATTTATTTAGAGGAAATCCGCTGCCGCCACATAGGCTACTCTTTCTGATAAGCAAAATGGGTCTTTTATATGCACCGTCCCACAGACAAGGCAGCACATAACCCGGCCTTTGATGAACCAGTTGTGGATCACTTTTTGAAACGGAAAATAACCCAAACAGCAAATGGATACACTGGGGTGGATCAATCCGAGGACCGACCGACCGGTTCACAGGCGGACACTCTACCGTTTGAATGTGTATGACGTCGGTGTGTAAGATTCCCGTGAGTTTGTTGATGTTGGTGACGAGTACAAAGGAAGATTTATTTATTCTAGGAAGAATGTTGGTCGGTGCAGTTGTTACAAGGACCAGTGAGCATAATCCTGTCCATGGCGTGAAGTACAAGCTCGTGACGGTGCTGTGAATGCGATGTATTAAAGTCTGAAATATGAAAACACGCAATACCGAGCAGACCTGTATATGATTTTATTATTGCTATACACGGCCTTCTCATGAATACATATGGATAATGAAATGCAGACGGAATTCTTCTGTGTATTATGACACAGTTGCATAGCGTGCTACCCAGACACTATTCAACCAATTGCTTATACTGCTTTAGACATTGTTAGAGTTTTAGTATGTTTTCATATAAAGTATTGATATTTCTAATTTAAAGTTAATTTAAATGACAAAAAACTCTCACGCAAAAGATTTTTTAAAAATGATATTTCTAATCGAAATGTAATTTAAATGATGAAAAACTCACATGCAATGGAATTAATAATGCACTTATAAATAAACATATTTTAAAATTAATCAAAGAAAAGTACAGTGTAATAAATATGTTGTAGTGAAATGTATTAGCTTTTGCTGGTGTTAAACTATCAATCTATTTCACCTTGTTTATATATCATGATCTGGGTGAAAATGAGATTTAGCTTTTTTACTATTGCCCTACTTGAAATAATGAACTCTTATATAAATGGATTTTCCGGAGGGGGGGGGGTGGTAACTTTTACGGGTGTATAAAATGTGTTGTGTGAAACATTATATATATATATACAGAGAGACAGAGAGAGAGAGAGACCGAGAGAGAGGGAGAGAGAGCGAGAAAACAGCTGTAAATGTACAATTCTCGCTATAAGAGCAAAAGTGTTTTTCTAAATGGACATTAAGTATAGGAAAACTAACAGTGGTGTTATACCTTTACATTGAGCATTGTTAGACCTGGGGGTCATTATATAGAAACTCACTACCATTGAGAGCGTTGTTAAATTGTCCAAGTCCGAGCGGCTGCTAATAGCACGGATTCTCACTGGAACTAATGAGGTATATCAATGCGTACATGTTTCATATCTTCAATTATGTCCAGTCCAAAAGTGACAGTTTCTAGCTACTTGACCTGAGCTGACTTTACAATGTCAAGTGGACACGACCACAGCAAGACATGCAACATTAGTCAAGCTAAAACACGGTGAGTGAAGGTCCGTACATATAAGTATGGATAAACATGTCACATCTACTACTGTTTTTTAACTTTGATTTTACGTTCTGATTTTATAACACACGTAGTTCTCATGCGGTGTTATTTATGTGGTAGAGCATTTTTACAAATTATATATATACATATCTAATATTTATTTATATGTGTGGGAGAGAGAGATAGATAGTGTGTGTGTGTGTGTGTGTGCGTGCGTGCGTGCGTGCGTGCGTGTGTGTGCGTGCGTGCGTGCGTGTGTGTAACCAGAATTTTATATTGGGTGTCTATTTAATACCTGAGTGGGGGGGGGGGGGTCAACAGCACTGAAAGCACTATTACGACTGCAACACAGACAAGCATATAAGATGGTTGGGAAAATGTTGTGATTGCGGAGGGTATGGTCCTCATACACCATCTCTTTTCTAGTTACGCCAGCGCCTATAGCTAAACTGGCTTAGGTTTAGATTTAGATTTGTATTCCATATACTAGCGTTTATGACCTAAATAGTTGACCAAGTGCATGTGTAAAATATTATTACGTGAAGTAATTATGAATCTACGGAAAGTTTTGCTGTCAAGGATAAAAAAAACCGCTACGTACGCTTCCGTAAAATGGCTGTATCTGTTTGATGACGGACGCTATCAAACACTTCGCTTTGATTATAGATGTATGTAGATTGTGGTGACACTTATCTAAACTAACAGTGGTTTATTTCACAGAGAGAACGAAATGTCAAAGTTGTCCTAAACACGTTAATCATCGCCCTAATCACGCAAACGTTTTCAAGTGAAATTCACGCAGACATTAACACGTGGATGTTAAATAAAATAAAACACACCGACACATTGAAATGTATACATGACACGTTACATCTGTACTTAGTACACGTTACATCTGTACTTTGTACACGTTACACCTGTACTTAGTACACGTTTCATCTGTACTTAGTACACGTTACACCTGTACTTAGTACACGTTACATCTGTACTTAGTACACGTTACACCTGTACTTAGTACACGTTTCATCTGTACTTAGTATACGTTACATCTGTACTTAGTACACGTTACATCTGTACTTAGTACACGTTTCGTCAGACAAATACAGTGCTGAGTTAGCATTATACTCATTAAGTGTTTTTATTAATGAGGATTATGTTTATTTGAAATACCTATTATTTTGCACAAATAGTTGGTGACAAGGGCGAAAATCCGTTCCTCAAAGTGGGGGGGGGCGGAACATCCCTCCTGTCCAAAAAGTGGGGGGACGGACCATTCCACTGACTTCCAGTCCCACACCCCGGTTTGACGCCATTATAGACCCCTTGTGTACTTCAGTATGACTATATTTGCGCTAAGACAACAGGTAAGTGTTACATTGATACAATAAAGAGAAATATTAGTAAAAAATATTATTTAGAGATTTTGATTTCAGTTTTTCGAAGCAAAAAGTGGGGGGATAATTACATAGGCGTGCCCACCTGTTCAAAAAGTTGGGGGGTTACGTGTCCCCCCCCTGGGATTTACGTCCATGGTTAGTGAGAAAAGCAACACCAAGTAATAAATAGCTTAAGAACGTGAGAATGATTTATTTATTTATTAGTTTATTTACTTATTTAATTGAAAATAAGCACAGATATCAGTACCGAAGCCTGCATTGAGGCAGACAAGGCAACTGTTTTGGTTTTTTTCAACCATGTTTATAAAACTGTACGAATAATTATACTTTATACAGTGAGGCCTTCTTCAGATTTGCCTCGTCTGTTTTCACCCTCTAACTACAGCACTGGAGTTAAGCAACACATTCATAGTTTCACTGTGTACATGAGGGGCAAATATTGTTATAATGAAAATAGTTAAAACTGAAAGTGTCTACCTGGTTGGACTGACGCACAAGATGACTGGATGAATAGAAATTGTTTGTAATGAGAATTTTTGTTTTTAAATGGTATATATAATGTATATAGTAGTCCTAAGCGTTACGGAGTTCTACATTTCGCTGCTTCAGTTCCAAAAGGGTTTAAGTCTGGGTTTGGCACTTACTGGTATCACTGAATCCCCCTAAGTGAGCTGCATCTGGTGCACAAAGGCTGTAAGTAGGTTTCTGAAGCTATCCCACATTTATCTTGAAATCAAAAATATTCCACATAAAACTTGTATCTAGGTGAGAAGCAGTTTTTGGACATTTTCTCCATTTTCTGCTACCCCAACTTACACCCTTTTGGTTCCGAAGCAGCTATTTTTATATATGGAAAATGATGAAATGGCACAGTTACGACGAGTAAGAAGAAAGACTAACGGAACTAATTTCAGGCGGAGTGACAGGCGAAAGCTGCACACACAGGCCTACGTATTTCCGGTACGTCAGAGATGACATAAGTCAACAAACACTATCATGTTATTAAGCCAGAAGCCCACTACAGTGAAATTAACTTAGTACACACCTAGATAGTAATATTACTTTAAACTTTGATGTACCATTATGATATACTTTAGTGTGACTTGCTAGACAGACCTAAAACTTGTTTTTTGTGTGATAGTCACCCACGTTACACGAAAAGACAAATATTAACGTGTTTCTTAAGGTTAAAACATACGCCCATTTACACTATAAATGTTTTTGTTCAAATAGTTTTCGCCCAAAAGTCAAAGAGTGTATCCAAAATGTGGGTGGATAGAACAAGTTAAGGCGAAATATGAACAATTTAACTTAAGACAAATAATCACTTCTATATTATTATATTCAAATTATTGTTATTATTGTTATTATTATTATTGTCACTGTTATTATTATTATATTGTAATAAACACGACTAAAAATTAACTTAAGTGAATTAACAGTAATTTTAAAGGAGTAAAATAGCGATAAAACGACAAACTACAACAAAAAGGAATAAGACTTTATTAAAAAATAAACAAATAATTTACAAGCCTCGGGCGAAAATATTGTGATCAAAATATTCCCTAATGTTAATAATAATCTATAGAATGTCTTCCTAGGACTCACCGCCAATAGGTGGGAAATAGTAAAGAAGAAAGAAAAGTTTACTAACACTTTTATTTGTATTCAGTGGGGGTTGGGTTAATATTCTGAATCACTGGACCAATTACACTTGAACAAATAATCGGCACTGTGTTTGAAGAAAGTCTATTGAACTCTCCTGCAGCTACCTGCATAAGGTAACACGTTTTCCCATGAAACAACTGCGAAATAGTCTCAGAAACACCAACAAGCTCATTAAAACTATTAGGACAATTAAACTGCAAACGTCCCTTGTGAACCCTAACTGTTTTATGAGCTGGTATACTCTTAATATATTCACACACCTACAGCAGGTGAACGGCTGACTGGTAGCTATATAAATATTATTAGTCAACTCTGTTTGATCTAAGCGACAGGTGAAATAAACAACGTACACACCACACGTCTTAAGATAGTGACCAATGTCGTTATAGATACACGTACAACCCACCCTCTATTTCACCCGCACCACTCAAATCCGCCGTCGCCACTTTAAATTAAGGCATTTTAAAAATGTGCTTGTAACGTCACGGTTAAGACGGCCGCGCAAGACATGTAAAAGGGAATCAGGCAACCACCAATGGCAAGCGAGGTGTAGTACAGTCTTCAGCTGGTTGGGAAATAGCGACACCGCCAGCTTAGTAGCGTTTGATTTATGCTAGAACGAGGTCGTGTTTTGTTGTGTGAAGAAACGTCTATACATCGCTTATACTCAGTAGAGATAGAAAATTCTACCGAACCATGCGGGACCTCGGATCCCTCCAGCCCGATTGTACGTTTATAAACTAGGGGGTTATAGCATGTCGCCTTGTCGAACCCCTCGACTGTTTTCAACTTATAAAAACAATTTCAGATTTTTAAAAAGTTTTTAAAATAGGTTTACAGTCTTGTTATTATTATTTGTTCATGTTTTTCTTTAAAGTTATTTTTGTTATTGTTTCAGGAGCGAGACTGATTTTCTTGGGATTTGATCGACATGGGTTGTGTTCGCGGTTTACTGATTGAGGAAAAATGTACTGTTTTGGAATATACATGATTACACACATTGTGGATTACAGAACAGGATAAGAAACTACTATCACCACTTGCAGACTATTTTACAATTTGATATACACATTTTGTGTTGTTTCAATTCATCTTAAAGGATTTACCTTGGGTGATTCAGCTACAATTGTTTTATTATTTGAAACATTGTCCAATACAGAAACAAAATAAAAACAATTAATTAATGAAAAGACAGGTGTTATTTTGGATTTAGTAGCAGAAGACTTGTTATTCTGGATTGAGTAGCAGATAACTTGTTATTTTGGATTGAGTAGCAGATAACTTATTTTGGATTGAGTAGCGAGGAAGTATACGTGTTCTGTGATACAAAATGTGGAAGTTTGGAGTAGCTGTGTTAACTGTGATATACGTACAATCAGTCCTAGCTGGAGGTGAGTTTTACACATTATAATAATATTTTATATATTGAACATTTGTTTGTTTTTAGATTACTTTAAACATTTTAATTTTAACATCTGTTTCCATAAAGTATAATAAATAACTAAATAGCGTACATCAGAATTAATTAACTTTTTGTTACATGCGGTTATGTTTTAGTGGGCCTAGTTGTCAAAAGCAAGACTATGGGGTTTTTCTTTTAAATTTTTAGAGATAGACACGAAATTATCCACATTTCTTACATGAGGGTACTTTAGGGTTTGTTTCAGATAACATTTCATTATAATAATATTTTCTCTTCAGTTCATAAAATTTAAATTACAAGATAAATCTGAACTCTGCTCAGACTTACAGCTACAATTCTTATAATTGTTTTTATTTAGTTAGTTTTTAAATGACACGTTATATAATTTATTGATTGATTGATTTGTTTATTTATTTATTGTTTTTATTGTTTGAGAGATAAGTTTTTTCTTTCTTTGATTTTTTTCTTTCTTTGATTTTTTTCTTTCTTTTTTCTTTCTTTTGTTTTGTTGTGAAATAGATCTCTTTACGGGTATTCTATAATGCTATTCAGTATAAATAAAATAGCATATGATTTCCATTCTTTAGCCATCTATTTTTTCCATAAAACCCATTATTGCCAAGAATTTATGTACTTTTCTTTAATTTTTAAAACTTATTTTCTTTACAAACACATACCATTAAACCTGATTTTATTCAACCACACATTCTCTAACATTTAAAAATTCTTTCATTAGGTTTTATATTTTCATTTAAACTGTTTACACTTTTACTGCTTCTCCTAAACTGTTTACTCAACTCTCATTATTTTTCAAAATTCGGTTATTGTAAACATATACTTTGAATGGTGTGCAGGATTTAGCAAGGATTAATCGGAGAATGACTGCTAATTACCAGGCAAATGTTCGCCCTTCTGCAGACAGTGTGGATAAATTGGCTGTGCCAGGCTGTTGAACTTCAGCACAAACATGCCAAACTTGACACCTTTGTGCAGCCACTTTTAAGATCGTGCAAAAAAAGGAAAAGTTTTTTTTTTACTTTCTGATATATAAAAAATAAGAATTATGTTCATTTGTGTTACGTTGTGTTATATATATTTCACCTTGCATCTGTCAATAATGTTTAACGTTGATTGAGTGGAAGACATTAATTTGAAAAACACTCCACGTTTCGGGTTTCCGTTAGTCCAAATACTCGTATTGTTTTCCAACAGATTTAGCTCGGAATTGAAAAATGAAATTTTTGTGTGAAAAGAAACGATCGCATTTTAACAGTAATAAATTACCAGGCACATTATTTACTTACTTGTTTACATGGGTGGTCTGTTGGTTTGTTCATTCGTTCGTTCGATTGATCTATCGTCCGTCCGTCCGTCCGTCAGTTCACTCGCTGGTCGGTCAGTTGTTTTGGGGCTGGTTGTTTGGTCGGTCGGTCGGTCGGTTGGTTGGTTGGGTGAGTGGCTGGATGGGTGGTTGGATGAGTGGTTGGATGAGTGGCTGGAACGTTGGTTGGATGAGTGGCTGGAACGGTGGTTGGATGAGTGGCTGGGACGGTGGTTGGATGAGTGGCTGGATGGGTGGTTGGATGAGTGGCTGGATGGGTGGTTGGATGAGTGGCTGGGTCGGTGGTTGGATGGGTGGCTGGATGAGTGGCTGGAACGGTGGTTAGATAAGTGGCTGGATGGGTGGTTGGATGAGTGGTTGGATGGGTTGTTGGTTGGTTGGCTAGTTGGTTGGATACGTGGTCGGATGGGTGGTTGGATGGTTGGTTGGTTGGATAAGTGGCTGGATCGGTGGTTGGATGAGTGAGTGGATGGGTGGTTGGTTGACTGGTTGGTTGGTGGGATACGTGATCGGGTGGGTGGTTGGAAGGGTGGCTGGGTGATTTGTTGGTTGGTTGGGTGAGTGTCTTGTTGTTTGTTTGGTTGGTTGGTTGGTTGGATGAGTGGCTGGATAGGTGGTTCAATGAGTGGTTGGATGAGTGGCTGGATGATTGGTTGGTTAGTTGGATACGTGGTCGGATGGGTGGTTGGATGAATGGTTGATTGCTTCTTTGTATTTAACCAAACAACTAGCTGAATAGCCGTTTTGAGTTTAGATAATACTCAAATTAATACGTTTTAAAACGTAATTAATGTTAACTCTTGCATCAGCCATACCACAATACAGTCGAACCGCATATAAAAGCTACTTCTGTATAACAAACACAGGCAAAAGAAAACATTTAAAATGTGTAACATCTGTATTCCGTTCAGCCTGTATGTACGAAAGTGAACTCTTGGATAATGATAACATTATTTGAATTGTTTGCGTGGCGATAATAAACAAGTCTAATTGTATCGCAAACTGACACGGATAACGCATAGATAGAATCTGCTTCTTAACAAAGGGAAACACGACGTAGCTTAGTGCTATGGATTGTCCTGCAGGGTGACGGGTTGTAGGATCGAACCCGCTCCATGGAATCATCGAACTATTTTCGGTATCAGCCAGTATTCCACGGCTGATATATTAAATCCTGTGTCACCTGTTGTCCTGTCTACAAGACAATTCATACAAAAATATCTTGCTGCTATTCACAAAGCGGGTTTTTCTTATAGACCAAATGGAACAATAACTATATCTTTTACACCTTATAGCCATTGGTTAAGCAATGCGATAGGATATCGTTAAATGAACGCTTCTGAAATCTTACTGCATCGCGTAACAAAGAGCGGTAACGTGTCCGCCTGTGAAGCGGTCGGTCATTGGATCGATCTTTCTCAGTAGACCCATCAGTAGACCCCTGCAGTGGTCCACAACTGGTTCATCAAAGGCGAGGGTATGTGCTGTCCTGTCTGTGGTAAAGTGCGTATAAAATACTCCTTGATGCTTGCCTAAACAGACTTTATACATAACAAAGAGTAAATGTTTGTACACTTTAGAAACATCCAATATTAAGTTATTGAAAACAAAACTCTGATAACATACACTTCGTGAATTAATTTAAAGCGAATGTTAACATTTCACAGTAAACACATATGGGTATATTAGAAATCAAAGAGATGTAAGTTACAAGATTTTAAAAACATTCAGAGAATTTATCAACACGTGTTCTTTCATGTCTAAAGTATTTTAAAACACCAGTAGACGATAAAGGGGACACTTCATTATGTTTAACACTGGCGTATGTTTGAAAAAAGAAATTAACTTCCCATATTTATGAAGGAAAGTAATGTTTGAGTAATGAAATCCCAGTACACAAATGGCGGATTCAAAGTTTTATCTTCTTATCCCCCCTACCCCACTCTCCTCACACACCATCCACTCTGCTTTAACACCCCAGTGCACATGGACCTTTTGTTTGTTTCTTTTTATTTATTTATTTTAATTGTAAAAAGAAATTCTCACTTTAAAACAAAATAACGCCTTGTTGGGCCTATACGTTAAACATATGCTAGCTGCGATACATTGTCACATGGTCTACATAAATCCGATGCTGCCACTTTGACTACTTTATATATGACACCATAATGTATTCCACGGCCTTAGATAATCCACTTTTGGACCTCTACTAGTATTTGGAGCGATAATTGATACGAAAAAACACACACGTCATAGACGGGGAATCGATCCTAAGACCTAATGCTCCTCGAGCTAAACCCTGCCTTCTACTAAAGATACTGTTGCATACCGCAAAGCTTGATTTTTGCTCCGAAACGTCAAGAGTAGGACAAACAACGTCTTGTTTTACACTCTGGTCACGTGTGCTAGGTGAGCGGCAGGTACATATTCACCTATCATGTTGCATATCACAGGTTCGTAAGACATGTGTATGCAACGAGTTGCATAGCTTGCAGGTATCTCGACATATACATCCACCACACCCTCACCTGCATGAAATTATTTTATTTTATCTGTCATGGAGAGTGAGCGGGATATAGCTCAAACGGTAGCGTTTCCGCCTGTGAAGCGATCGGTCGTCGGGTCGATCCTTCTCAGTGAACAAAGTTTGGGCTATTTTCCGTTCCAACCAATAGTCCACAACTGGTTCATCAAAGGCCGTGGTATGTGCTGTACTGTCTGTGGAACGGTTCATATAAAATACCCCTTGCTACTTATCGGAAACAGTAGCCTACCTGGCGGCAGCGGGTTTCCTCTAAATATTTATATGTCAGAATGACCATATGATTGACGTCCTATAGCCGATGATAACAAAACAAAATCAATGTGCTCTAAAGGCGTTGTTAAATAAAACAAACTTTACTGCCATGGGGAATACCTTGAGATGTTGCAATGTCTGATTTATAGACAAACACGTTGAGTAACCGATAAGTGGAGTTTAGGACAGGATTTGTTTCGTTATTCGAAATTCCAATAACGAACAATCCGCTAATATATGTGGATCAACATGGTAGATGAAAGTTATATGCAATGAGTGTGTGCATTTTTGTATTTACACAGAGGGTATTTGAAGTATAAACTTTAGAAGGATATAGAGTCATCCAGAACTTTTGATTCCAGACAGAGGTTCCTGTTCAATGCTAGTATTCATCAAAGATTCAGAATTGTTTAGCACTTGAAATTACGTTGAACCCAGGACAAGTTATTCCTTAGGTACATTATCCCTGACACATGGGTATTTGAAAGCTATCCTCTGAGAACATTGTGAATACACACTAAGGTTGTTTTACGTACTCTAAAATAGTCTGCCTAGTCTAAGAAGCAGACAACTGTATGTATATTGAATGCATTCATGTAGGTGTTAATATGCAGTAGGAATATAATAGCATGATATGAAAGCACAAATATATAAGGGAATAATTGAAATTTTGTTTTGATATTTACATAATTGGGGATTGTTGATCTAAGTTTTCTCCCACGCTGTCAAGCATGTCTTCAGCAGTAACCCGGTCTAGGACGTACCGCGTGAGGTGCAACAGGTTGTCGGATCGATTCAGGAGATGCATTGAACTATATGTTATTCTAGTCGGAATATCAAAAGACGTAGTGTCGGCGATTATAGCTTTGTGGAGGTGCATATATAACAAACATTGTGTTTGGTTGTTGTTGTTTTTTTGTTTTTTTTTATTGTTGCTAATCGGAAATGTTAGCCTATAATGCGGTAGGGTTTTTTCTGTAGACCATGTCATATAAAAAAAAATGTTTCACGCCTAATTGCTACTGATCAAACAATGTGCTGTGATGTCCTTGAACAAACGATATTTTTAGCCATAGCCATCGTGAACACACTAAGTACTACTATCAAAAAGACAACTAGAATTATCAGTGTTACCAACATTTACTTCCAATGACATATTTGAATAAAACAAAGAATAAGTTAATGTATTGAAGAACGACTCTGGCGATGAAGTGGCTTCAGCTCTGATGGATGTACATTCAATACATTAGCTTTGTACATCTATGTTTGTTTTTCTCTTCTTTATGCTATGTGTGTGGGTTTTTTATATTTTTATTTGGTTGTTCTCTTGTTTTGTTATTTGGTTGTTTGTTTGTTTGTATTTGTTTGTTTATTTTTGTTTGTTTGTTTGGTTGGTTGGCTGCTTCATTGGTTCTTTCGTTGCTTGCTTGGCTGGGGTTTTTTTTTCTTTTTTTTTCTTTTTTTTTTTCTCGGATTAAAATTAAATGAACAAAATTATTACAATTCCTCTGAAGACAGTTTTTAAACTTATACAATTGATAATTAATTGCATACCTGAAATAATCGGCTATAATATATAGTATTTACACCACATGGTCTACAATAGAAACAAGGTAACTGGACATAGATGTACTATTCATTTTCGTTGATTATCAGAACCTTTTTTACACATTGTCACACTTATCACAACTTATCATAACCCAGTAGCGGATCCAAAGGGATCCTGGGGGTCAGGAACCCCCTTTTCTTGAAGTTTTTGTTTTACCCTTTTCCAAGTGGAAAGACGTGATAATTAACCATTTTCCCCCATTTCTATTCATTCCCCTTTCAGAATTTTCAGATATCCTGCATCCGCGCCTGTAACCTTTCATATGAGTATCTGCTAAACAGGCTGGGTTCTGTTACTCAGAACCAACACACAGTCGATAATAACTCTAGAAAAGCTAACTTATAATTTCCATAAAAATGTGGACACCCGTCTTGTTTAGTTTTGGGCGGAGTGACTTTTCCTATTGTGAATATTGAAGTAACGTCTTTGTGAGGATTGCTACGAGGCTGTATTGCCCCAACACGTATGTTTAACTCTAAACTAGTGGGGTTTTCTTTGAACAAGCCTGTGATAAGATCACTGATAGCGAGTTAAGTATTTGCTTACCCCTCTTGCCCCCGTCCACCTCGGCTAATTTCAACAAGCACAGCACACAGATAAAGGTTACTTGTGCATAACGTACAGAGAAATACCTGTGACTTCACCACGTAGATTTGGGTATTCCCAGCAGCTCAACCTCTTGTTGACGAGATAACATGACAACGTTGTTGCCATCATCATAGACACTCGTGGTCACTTGCTGACGGAAACGAAACAACCACATTACCTTTTCTCTTTAATGTATCTCGTCTTCGGCAGAATCTCTGGGTACTTGAAGTTTTGCTAATAGCGAGCATTGTTCCCCGATGAGTGTTCTAGCAATGTACCCTTCTCTAGACTCTAGCGAGATGATGAGATGAGATGGCAGTATGGAACCGTCATGCATCTTTCCATCCCTGTTTTCTCTAGACTCCACTGTATAGAAACAGTAAAAGTGTACTGATGACATGCGATGGCAGTAAGGATCCGTCATGCTACTTTACGTTCCTGTTTTTTCTAGGCTCCACTGTATAGAAGCAGTAAACGTGTCCTTATGAGATGCAATGGTCGTAAGGATCCGTCATGCTTCTTCCCGTTTCTGTTTTCTCTAAACTCCACTGTATAGGAACAATAAGTGTGTCCTGATGAGATGGGATAGCCTTAAGGTTCCGTCAGGCTACTTTCCGTTCCTGTTTCTCTAGACTCCACTGTAAGGGAACAGTAAAAATGTCCTGATGAGATACGATGACCATAAGGATCCGTCATGCTACTTTATGTTCCTGTTTTCTCTAGACTAGACTGTATAGAAACAGTTAACGTGTCTTAATGAGAGGCGATGGCCATAAGGATTGTCATGTTACTTTCCGTTCCTGTTTTCTCCAGACTCCACTGTATAGGAAAACTAAAAGTGTCCTAATGAGATGCGATGGCCGTAAGGATCCGCCATGCTACTTTCCGTTCCAGTTTTCTCTAGACTCGATTGTATAACGAATAATAAATGTGTCCTGATGAGATGCGATGGCCGTAAGGATCCGCCATGCTACTTTCCGTTCTTGTTCATTGTTCAGAACTGGTAATAGTTGTAGGAAATTAAGTTTTTTTCTCAAATAAAGAGTAGCTTGTGCGCATGTGGCGGTTTTGTTTTCTCTAGTAGACTGTGTCGCATACCATTTATTTGACACTTAATAGCCACTAATTACTGTCATGGACATCGTCAAACAAAGATTTCTTTCTTTAATCCAATTAGAGCCATATGAATGTGATATATTTCTGGTATTATTTCAAAAAGGCTTCCTTCTAGGGTGTCGTAATTTAGACTTTTCCTCCATCATCATAATGTCTGTCTTCTCTTATCTTGTTTTAGATGTAGGACAAAAGATTCGTCTGAGGTTTACAGCAGCATGTGACATGGCGATATCATATAAACACACACTCCAGCTCATTAGCATTATATATTTGTACAAACTGGGAAACGTTCTCCACACTAATCTGTAAATTATCCAGTGACGTGATAGATTACAACATGGTAATTTATCTATCAATTGGTAAGAAAGCGGGAAATTGCTCGTGGAGACTCAGTCTTTCGTGCACTAGTTCTTTTGTTGTTTATATGGATTTTATTGTAAGAAATCTTGAGAATATGTTGCTATCATGTAGCATCCACAATGTCAACACACATTTTTTTCTTGACTAATCCTGTATTTATATGTATCACTTTATTTGCGCAAATATATTACTAGCTGTTTTGAGACACTTTTTTTTAATAAATAGTCCTACCCTTACTAAAATTTATGATTTGATCATTTATTATTTTTTATTATTATTTTTATTTTTGCAGTGTTTGGTTTCGTTGTTTTCTTTACTTTGTATATTAATTACCTTCTATACATGATAGATGTATTAAGTAATTCAAATTTAACTTCATTTGACTTGCCATAATCTGTTTCCATTTAGCTATATACCAGTTTATAGCAACGACTTTCCTTCTTTTTAACACAATTTTAGCAAGAGCACATGGTCTCTATCAATTACTTCATATTACATTGTATATACAAAACAGCATTAGGAAAGACACATTCAGTTATGTTTAAATCAACATTTTTATTCTTCAGAACCTCTGTACCTCGGTAAAATGATGTATATGGATATGACCGCGGGGGCCATTTGGAATTAAGCGGGTGATGGAAATGAAAAAGATGGGTTTAGAGATATAAAATGTTTAACATGATTTTTTTTTTTTGTTGTAAAATGTGATACAAACTCACGTCATTCACACATATATTATGACTGCACAAGTTTATCTTTTAGTGAATGAAGTGTTCACCTCAAAGTGCAGCGATAAACTTGCTGAATAGACTGTTCACCTCTAAGTGCGGCAATACACCCGATACGTACTGTGGGTCTGCGTTCAGGA
This sequence comes from Symmetromphalus regularis, assembly GCA_032355785.1. Lineage (NCBI taxonomy): Eukaryota > Metazoa > Mollusca > Gastropoda > Neomphalida > Neomphalidae > Symmetromphalus > Symmetromphalus regularis. The sequence goes on along the minus strand of JAULBS010143376.1, from coordinate 21,070 downwards.
ATTTCGTCTCTTATTTCATGTGTATGTTTCACTGAACGAAGCTGTAAGTCGGGCGTCATTCGTCATGAGATTGCAAGTGATACCAGTTCTTTGTTTATTAAAAGTACACACGCAAGCACACACAGGCGCGGATGCAGGATTTCAGAAAGGGGGGTCCAAATGTGATGGGTGAATAGGACTGTGAATGGGTAATTTTCACGTCCTTCCATTCGCAATATATATAAAATATAAAAAATACTGACACATATAGGTAATTTAAAAACGACTTTAAATTAACATTATTAAGGTTTCAATGTTCCTTATCAGAAAGCCTTGGTAGATTTTAACACCTAGGAAGATGTGTCGTACAATCTGAGAAATCATTTCGCAATAAAGCATTCCTAGGGAAGTTTCTGAACTTCAAAACATAAGCTTAGCAAAATTGTAATACACATACTTAGGAAACTTTATAAACTTCAAAAACCTAAGCTTTGCAAAATTGTAGTAATACGCATTCTTAGAAAACATTATAAACTTCAAACACCTAACATGGTTTGTGATAATTGCTTTTGTCATAGCATCTTGCAAGGTTCTACCGCCTAGGAAGGTCTTTCATATTAGAGTTTAGTAAGTTATTTCGCAATAAAGCCTTGTAAGGTTTTGTAACCCACATTTTTGAAAGGATTTTCAAACATCCAAGTATAATGTTTCATTATAAATCTTAGTAAAATTTATATTCATCAAACGTAGGATGATTTTCCATCTTAAAATCTGGTACGGTTCTATAACCTAAAAAGGAAGGTAACTTATTATACTTTCTCCTCATATGTCCTAGCACAAATGCAAGACAGTTCGCAATAAATCCTAACATAATAGTTCTAGAAGATTTCATAGCAGATAATACGCGACCACAATGTATACACTCAGATGGTTAATCATTTGCTTGTGTTCTGTAAAGAAAACCAAACAAACAAGAGATACATTTTCATGTTAGAGGCGTTGAATAAAACAAAGAAATAACTACAAGAGAAAGAAACACAGGTTTCTGACACCATGTCAGAATTGTTGGATTTGATGAGAACATCGCCTCCATTGTCCCCGGCTTCGCTCGATGTCACTCAGAACTGGCCAAAACAACCTAGGAAGACAGGACGACGTTCTGCTTACAACCTCAAGCAGATCACGTTTCTTTTGTCACTTAAAGTATGACAAATATCCTTAAGATACAGCATTTACGTAAACATGGACCTCGACCAGGTCGCTTTCTTTACCGCGCCATCATACCCGTCGACTTCTAATTGTTCAAGGTATGCGTTATGTGCTAGTTTCGATGAGCAAGGTCAAGTAAAGTCAAATCCTTTAAAACTTGTATCATGCATTTAACCCGTAGTGACATCGTTCTGACGTAGGCTCTGTCACGACATGGTTCTATACACCTGACTTGACAACAAAGAGCAGGTACAGGCAGGACACGCTTGACTTTCACGCACACTTGGTATTATTACTGTTTTGATAGTTACAAGTGAAGATCCTCACTGTTTTGGGTATACAGTATATCATTTGAACAGCTCTGTTCATATACAGTCTTGCACAATGTAAGTTCCATTTATTTCAATGGTTCAAAACAATTTAATTATCGTCATAACTCGGAACAATTCGTCGGTAGAAACCAGCATAATAATGAAAGGATTCTTCTTTAGATGGGTTCTTTTTGAGATTATTAAAGTAATTGCTTCCTAGACGAAACGTGTGGTGAAAGTTTACCACGGAGAAACAATAGTAAAATATTTGACTTACTCAATTCTTAAATTTGGGCTATTTTCCGTTCAGTCCAGTGGTCCACAACTGGTTCATCAAAGGCCGTGATATGTGCTGTCCTGTCTGTGGTACGGTGCATATAAAAGACCCCTTGTTACTTATCGAAAAAAAGAGTAGCCTATATGTCGGCAGCGGGTTTCTCTAAAATATATGTCTGAATGACCATATGATTGACGTCCAATAGCCGATGATAAGATAAAATCAATGTGCTCTAGAGGCGTCTTTAAATAAAACAAACTTTTCAATTCATAAATTGATGGCATGGTTGTGAAAAAGGCTTTAAGAGTTATTCGCTCATTCTCAATAACACCAGAGTATAGTATTACGACAATTTTTTTTAAAGCAGAGAACGCAAAACATTTTAACGCTGATGGATATAAAATAAACATTTCTTAAATGAACCTACATGTTTGTTAAATCGTCTCGACTGTTTTTAATCTTTGACTTCAAAGCCAACACGATCGAACGGCTTAGATCAAAGTGCAAGATACTCCATCATTAAGTGAAAAAAAAAACATTCTTGGATTAACCTTAAAATAAACAGTGTGTGGTTCATCAATAAACTCGACTCTTCTGCTGTCTTTCCGGAGTTGTCTGAGTAATTATATTCGTCTAGATGTAATGGGAATTCTATTTCTGTTGTCGTGATTTGTAAAATATTTATTTTTGGTGTTTGTTTTTTGGTGTGAAGATCACAGAAGTTAGTAAAAGTAAAGTTTGTTTTATTTAACGACGCCTCTAGAGCACATTGATTTGTGTCTTATCATCGGCTATTGGACGTTAATCATAAGGGCATTCTGACATATGTTTTAGAGAAACCCGCTGCCGACATATAGGCTACTCTTTTTTCGATAAGCAACAAGGGGTCTTTTATATGCACCGTGTCACAGACAGGACAGAACATACCACGGCCTTTGATGAACCATTTGTAGACCACTGGCTGGAAAGGAAAATAGCCCAAACTGCAAATGGGTCCACTGAGAAGACACAGAAGTTAGTTGTTGAATAAAAGCAGTGTTACGAACTTTCAATCATTATGGAACTGACTTTTGTAAAAGAAATTGTTTAAAAATAAGTAACCAAAAGAAATTAAGATAAACCATCTTGGAACAGTATGTTTTATCTACTGAACAACATTCTATATATGTTAATGTCAGCAGTAATGTTTATTTATTTTTAAAACTTTATTTATTTGTTGATATATCCTGAAACGGCAATCCTAGACAGTTTGTGTGCTATATATCTTGTAAAACTGCCAATATTAAACTTTATATTTAGATCGTGATGTGAAATACGAATTATTTAACCTTCAAGTGAGAGTATTCAGCAACCAGATCAGTAAAAAACGTATCACCATTGCATTAATGTTGTTTTAATATGTATGGGTGTTTCCTAAGCACTGCAGAATCGCTAGCTCATGCATTGGTATCTCTGGAAGGCCTTTTGTTAAATGTTACTAGTTGGTATTTGATCGTAGCTCAGGTATTTCATTTGAAATGACGATTAATGTCAATTATATTGTCAATCTGCGCTTTTCACAAGCTTAGCTCAACAGTAGAGTGTTATGGTTGATTATTTAGTTTTCATTCCGGCTCGGATTGTTCGTCGATATTTCATACATGGTTGCCACATCGGCTTGTCAGCGCAGTATTTAATAACTTCTACACATACAATGAAGGCAACTGAAATCACATTTGAAATCTCACCTATTGTGCGGGCTCTTTACTCCACTATTCAAAGCATTTAGAGCAAAGCCGCATTTTTTTTCTTCCTTTTTACTAAACTGCAGAGGTGAACCATACTTTAAATGTAATCCTGCGACGCCCAATCTTTTGAGAAAGACAACAACGTCGCTTTATTTGAGTCGCTTTATGACATGAGCTACCTGCATGTGCAATCCATGTAATTTGGCGTTAACGATACGCATGGCATTCGTTGTAATGTTTGATGATTTTATTCAAACAGGTTTTGCCTAATTTCTGATTAAAATAGCACTATTAGAGATGACATGTTGTTGTTGTTATACCTTCTGAACAGCATTCTTAATTTGCGTTGTTGTTGTTACAGCATGTTTTAAATATTTATATATAGTGAAACATAAATTATGTTTGCTCAAACAAAACTACGCTAGTCTATGAAAATATTTTCTAGGTAAAATGACATCTTGATTAAACGTCTCATGTTTCATTTCTGATCACACGTTACGATTTCTTAATTAAGTTAAACTAATTGAAGCCATATTAATAATACACGTAAACCTGACCTTACGGCCACCTGTATTAAACAGCTACCTGTGTGAAAGGGTCACCTTTATTTTCTCCCAAATCAGCTAATTGAGTATACTTTAACCTCTATTAAGCAGCCACCTGTTTTAATAGGTCACATTTTCTTACTCCTTTGGTGGCTGCTTACGTCAGGTTTGACTATACTAATATAAAAACGATAGATATATTAAAGGTTTACATCGCATGTTTGTTACAATGCCACACCGTTAATGATATCTGAAAATATATAGTATGGATTAAAAAAAATGAGTCTTTTTATTCATTTCTGCATGCATCAATTGCTCTATATATTTTTTGTATGATATTTGAAACCATATAATGCAAACACATGTAAATGATATGAATTCAAAATAATTTATATGCCATTTACGTTGCATATAACATTCAAAAGTCGATTAACTACAATGCACAACCATCGTCTTTTATATTCCATATTCAATTCCAGGTGTCCTTAAGTTGACAGGTAAACTGTTTTATTACTTATTAAAGTTAATCCGTCAAAGGTTAAGAATATGTAATGACAAAATGTTTATCCGACGTAAGAACACAGTGGTATAACTCGTCCCCACCCCCTATAGCTACTATGCAATTTTGTTTTCGTCATGAATAGCGTGCGAGGAGGTTTGCCATCTACTGATGGCAGGTTATGCACAGGTACTCGAGACAGGCCTTAAATGGAGGAAGAAGAAACGATTATCACATCTTTAAGTGATTTAAATAAACCCTTATAGAAGAGCATTGTGGCTGTGAGACGCTGGCTAATAATAACATGCTTTACGTGCCAACAATCAAAAGATTTAGCAACTTGGCTACCTGGGATGTTTTTCCCAGAATAAAGGAAGAAAATTACATCGTTTATCGTATTGTATTTGATGTCTGTTTGCTGGAAATCTCTACTGGATATCCCAGTAACGTTAAAGAAATTTGTCCGCATTTGCTTCAGTGTCTTTATGCATCTAAAAGCAATTTCATGCTCTCCGTATTCAAGCATATCTGTGGTGTGTGGGAAATGCTTGCTGACATTTTTTCTTCTTTCTCCGAAACCTTTCAAATGTTGCTTTGTTGGGTATGCAGTGAGCTGAGGCAAGGTGAAAATTTACATGTAACCAGATATCCATGTTATTGTAAAATCGAATTCAATTTACACCCATTTATCATCATATTCAAATGTATCCTATTTAATATGATATGTTTTCAACCAGGTTGTCTGTATCTGTATGCACATGTAACACAAACCTGGCATATTATTGATATATGATGTCTGTAATTAATATAGTTCTAAAATATAGCAAATTTATACTTTAAAAAGTTGTGCAATTATCTTCAAAAGAAACAGTTTCAAAAGAATTATTTACTTAAATTGAAATTTACAAACATATGCACACTGAAGAAAAAATATATGTTAATTATATACCTGGACCATATTAAATCATTTCTAAAATAAGGCAAATTTATTCCTTAAAAAATTGCTGATTTGACATCAAAGGAATTGTACAAAGAGAATAGTTTACCAGAATTTGCATTTTAATGATCTATCATTTCTTTTGAGATTTTTTTAAACAGAAGTTGATCATGTAGCAAATAACACAACTCTGAAAACAAGCTAACTTTTTAAGTAGCAATTGCGAAATTTGCAAATTAGAAAAGTCTATAAAGTGTTAGCCTGACATGGCGCGAAATATAACACCAGACGACAAGGAGTGTAAGTACCCGGATAATGCGCGCGCCTCGGTCGCCACTTGGGGGAGGGGTAAAGTGGAGTGTTATGAACTGTGCTGAATCACAACTGTCGTGGCTACACCGATTAAAACACCGTAAACCTGTAATTGAACTTCACAAGCTAGTTTTTATTGTCTGTTTATCGCCAGTATTACTACCTACAACAAATAATCACGCGGATACTTGTAACATTCACTTAATTAAATCGATGAAACGAGATTCGTCTGACGACTGCGTGCAAACTTTTTGTGTTCGCTGTTTACGACAAGTCTCATTATGCACATTTTGATTCGCGTACTGTCGTTGGCCGAGAGAACGTGGGAACGCAAAGGAAACATGTGCATGTTTGATGACCTTGACCTCAGTGTCCTAACGTTCGTCTGGTGGTTTCAACCACTCATAATAGACCACCAATTCTGTAATGGTTACGAACATTCTAGAGGTCAAACTGAGGCCATTGCAAAATGGAGATGAAAAGACTATTTTTCTAACCCACCGCCCATTCTTAAGAAATCATAAACTATATTAAGAAGGTCTCCACAGACATGTAATAGGACAAAAGCAGTAATTTTATTTAATATAACAAAACTGTCACAACACTCAACGGACAACTATCAAATCTTTGCAGAAATGTGACGGGACAAACGCGTATCCCTGAACAAGGTTTAGTTCAAGGGCAGTATAAGCGTAATGGCTAGTGTCTGCGTTTGTTTGTTAACAATAAAATTTAGTGATCACAATATCATTGTGGTTCTGCTATTTTTATTTCATCCTATGGTATAACACTTTAAACTATGTGGAAAGGCTTTCATTTGAGATCTGGTATTTCATGTGTTTTGAAGTTAAAATCTCACCATTACAATTAAATCATGAGTTAAAATTTCACATTTTTTTAGGAAGGAAAGTGCCTTCACTGCCCCTAAATTCTTTGTGGTGATTTGTGTTTTGCTTGACTTCACATGACTAAAGGACAACAGAAGTGTATATAAGGATGGTAGCTGATATGTTAATCCTGACTAGGACATGTAGTTTAGTTTCATTGTGAAGTACTTAATGACTGTGAGAGAAACAACAAATTGCCTCTCACCAGCTCGCCCGACATTACTGGAAACACATAACCGCTGACAGAATCCATGTATCAGAGATGGACAAAAATGTTAAAACCACATTTAATTTGACACTGATCTACGATTTTATGTCTTCTCATGTGTTACGCGTGTAAGGTATATAAAAAAAGATATTAAAAAATAAAAAAATAAAAACTTGCTCGCTTCATCCATACATAACCACATTAAGGGAATAATTTTACAGTTATAAGATCTAAAATCAGTGGTTTACTTCATAAACCACAATTCTATAAATATCACTTCATATTGTATGCAATTGATCTGTATCTAACGCACAGGCGTAGGAAGGGGTGGAGCACAAGAGGGCACGTGCATCCACACTTTTTAGATATTTCGTATATATTTATTCATTTTCCAATGTATTTACATGTTTGTGTCTGCGTGTGCCCCCCCCACACCCGCCCCCTTTTCGGCACCTTCCTACACCACTATAAATGTATAATAGTAATATATTATACCATCTTACACATAGTTTTAATTTTATTGTAAATCTTGTGAACCACCTATCAATGTGTGTGGATCTTTCCTAACTAAACAACTTTACAAATTAAGTATCTGTCGGCTAAAGCATTTACACTCTCAGCGAAAAGAAGCCAAATAAAATAAGCAAGACGATCCTTACTTGTCATCCCCCGATTGGTGAAATGTAGGTCTAAGAAGAAGCTAGTAAACAAGTTATCCAGCTGGTAGAAGTGAATAACGAACAGTGCGACACGAGTGTTACTGAGAGGCTCGTAATTACAGTCAACGTGCATTTTATACATATCGGAGCGTTCTTGCTGGAATGTCTTAAAGGGCCGCAAAGAACACGTCAAATACCACGCAGGTTATCTGCGATACCTGTGCATAAAGACTTTGACCTCAGTTGTCCACTACGTATTGCTTTTAAGTTTATTGTGTGCTTTGTATCTGTCTTCAGTAACATGTTTTCAATGGAATGGTCTTGAGTGTTTGTTTTTGTAGATATTGCTAGCGTTGGTTTGGGGTTGGGTCTCTGACTGTGCGCCAAAATAAAGTGTCTATGTATATTGTTTCATCTTGATATTTTATCTAATTCAGTGACAGGTATTTCACTGTTTATCTTGATATTTGTTATCGACACGTGTATTATTCTATACGCCAGAGGGCAGCTCCAACTGCAGTGGGCAGCGTGCATAGATAAACTTTCAAACAGAAATAGTAACAAAACATACGAAAATCATTGCCTGGAAACTCCGGTCCTATAGAACATTAATTTAGAGAGTAAATACGTGAATTTGGTTAAGCTATGATAACAGCACATATAATGGAGTTTGGCACAAATGGCCAGATGGGGTCATGCTACGGGGAATGGCTGTTGATTTATACGTTGCAGCCTATTTTAAAATGACCATCAACCTAAAGCAAATCAAACGCTGAAGAAGAAGAAGATGATGATGAAGATGCTGATGGTGACGTTTATGCTGATGATAATGAAAAAGAAGAAGAATAAAGAAAGATGAAGACGCAGAAGAAGAAGATATTTTCAAGAAACAAACACGTTGTGGTTGAATAGACTGGGATGTAGATATGGATGGCAAGACGTTGACAGACTGGAGATGATGTTAGGATGGAAAGATTGAGGAATCAGACCAACATTCATCCTTAATAATGGCGTCTGGTTTACAGAGATGTTCGTTTTCGTTATGTAAAAAAAATTGTTTCATTTATGTAGAGGTGACGTAATTGAAGATGACCCCTTATTTGTTTTGACCTTTTTTCAATTCTGGCTGAACATTCCATATTCTTTACCAATATTAAGAAAAGCCTTCAGTGGTTGCTGTAGATTTAGATGCACTCAAATTCATTTAAATGGGTCGCTTTAAAACAAACCTTCTATTTGTGGAAATATATATTTGTAAATTTATTTTTAGATCATTAATCCTAACAAAACCATTAGTAGTAAACCACTACAAACATCACGTAGTCATAATCCCTGATCTTAAACAGGTCGTCTACATAATATTACCATATGATTATCCGTGGTGTCATGCAGTAACTAAACAGTCATAATCCCTCATCTTCAGCTGGACGTCGACATATTATCATATGATTATGCATGATATCATGCAGTAACTAAACTGTCATAATCCCTCATCTACAAAATGAGGAAACTTGGCTATCAAATATGCCTATCGCAAAACTTAAGGCAATACAGTGAAGCTTCGAGCTCATTAGATCACAAGTCTCAGATAAGCTTTACCTGCTTCATTACATCAACAGTAAACCAACTATCATTCTAGTGCCAATTACTGTCATAAGTATTGCATATGGACGTCGACATAAACATAATGTGACACCGTTTAGTCTGTGATTCATGAGTTATACTGAGTGATAGATCATCAGTATAGATTACGAGTAATCAGATTAGTGGAAAATTAAGAGATGTATCTATCAATATATACATAACTATCAGCACATGTGGTAACTATTTGAATTCCTTGTTCCTGTCTAAACGTATTTTCCCTAAATTTGAGACAAACAGTATCTACGTGGAAGTTTGCCATTTCACATATGTCTTTCTTCTCTCACAATTTTACATTCCTTCGTGACACATCGTGCAGATCACATGAAGATCATTACACATTTTGTATTTTCGTTTATTTGTTGTATGTGAAATCCCATGCCTCTTTGATTACAGAATGTAAATCTTTCATGGGGAACATTGATCTTTTATCTGGGTATAGATGCAAAAATGTTTAACATTTTGAAAATCTTTGGAGATTTTTATTTATTTCATTTTGTAATACTGTATGTTCCAAATAACTTTTAGCAAAATATAAAATTTCATTTGTATTTGTGTTTAGGATTGTAGACTGTAGTTTGTATCTGTGAAAGGAATTTTGTGTATTTTCTGAATATCACAGCACAACACGACCGTTATTTGTATGCAATGATTTTAGAATTCAATAAAAATAGGAATGGATATATGATTATGTGATGAATAGATACATACGTTGTTTGCATATTTCTGTCTTAGATAGCATACCCGTCCTATGTTTAGCACTAGTTGATACATTATAAATTCCAAATTGTCATAGAAGACAATGAATGCAACGATGCCTACATGTGATTGCTATGTTGGAAGTTACAATTACGATATCAGTAACACTAGGATGCGAATTGTGCTGAGTCACCGTTGATCGTGTACTCATGCAAGTCCTATGAACAATAATAAGTGAGTTAGTGTGTTTTTGTCACCACCTGTCACAACCGACGGAATCTTGTGTGGCGATTCCCTGCCATATTCGTGAGAAGTCCCGCCCAGTGTTTATGTTACACTGAAACAATTGCATAAAGCCAGCTTATATTCGCCTGAGCACCGAGATGTAGTATTGTGACAATGGTGCTTTATCAGGAAGATCATCAAAAGACGACAGGTTAAACTCGTGGAATGTATCGAGAATTTGACTTTGGTGTCAGAAGTGGCAAAAATCGCTTCTTCGTGTCACTGGCACACCATATCTCTACGTATAAACACCAGGAAGGCCATCAACCAGGCTCAGGGACTAGGTGCCAGGCCAGATACACGGCGTCTAAACATCTCCATGTCTTTGGGGTTAGATGTAACACAAATACATAATTCGGGTTACATTTCAAGATGGGACATAAAATAATGAATTCTTTATTTGTTTCTTTTGTGATTCTGTTTCTAAAAATAACACTAAGTAATGGATACGATGTTATCTCTAAAACAATAAACATATTGTGAGGTGTTCCTCATCATCTGTGCCATGCTGAACAGGTTGATGGTTCAATTCAAAAAAAAAACGAAATATATATAAATGAAATAAATGTTGTCTCTTTGCAACAAATCTTCACACCTCAAAGCAGGCTTATTATAGATGACAGCTATGTTATCACGATGCTACAATCATTCAAATAAGCGCCACAAAGTCTATTGATCCGTCTATTCGACATAAATCGGGTTGATTTCATAGATAAAGTGTTACTTAAACGGTTCTCACTCAACCATGGGTGTCATAAACATATTTTTAAAACTGGGTTAAAAGCGAACAATGCGCGTTTGATTATATTCATGACGCAGTGTAAACACAGCTTAATATGAAACTTGGGTAATTTAATTATGTATTCATTTAGTGTTCAATGGATGTCGAAGATATGTGATGTCCAAAATCAAACGATTTTAACGTTCTCTTCTCTCTTTTTTTCTTTCAAATTAACGATTATAAAAAATAATAAATAAATAATAACAAAATATTAAAATAATGAAATATAGGTTGAACATAATGAGCTTGACAAAGTTTACTTCTATAAATGAAAGGTGGCTATTGTTTGGATAAAAGATGAAATCATCCAAATGTTATGAAGCTAACGCACCCATACAAATACCTTTTTTTTAAATTTGGTTACATACACTTACTTTTCCACATTATATATATATATATATATATTATAATATTTGAACATTTTATATATATATATATATATAATTTATTTATTTTGTTGTTGTTGATAAGGAGTTACCTTTATGTATAGAATGTGTTCAAAATCCACTGAGGCCGCATCAGTAAGTGTAATATTATTTGTATTTCAGTATGTACGACGAATGGTCCGCTAGGTATGATAACTGGAGCGATCCAGGACTGGCAGATCTCCGCTTCCTCCGTGTACCCCCAGGAATGGGACCGGGGCTGCCACGAGAAGTACGCACGGGTATACCTACCTAACAAACTGGGCTGGTGTGCCAAGTACAAGTCGTCATCTGAATGGCTGCAGGTCGACCTCGGTGTGGCGGCTAGGGTAAGTGTATACATTTTTAATATGTAATTTTAAACCTCTTTGTAAACTACAGGGTATCCCTAAGTCTGGACACATAGGAAATAAGGAGTTAATGAATCGTGTTCATCTGAATATCGCAAAACGCTTCGATATTTGCATCGCAAATGGTGGAAAACACATTGAAGATGTTATTTATTAATATTTCAATTAAATAAAATGTTCAAATATTATAATTGAAAATATGCTTTTTTTTCCTATGTGTCCAGACTTTAGGGACACCCTGTACTCTCTACGTTAAATGTATTTTCCTTTAAATTATTTATATTTATATGTTGTTTATATTTTAATAGTTCACTTTCAGATGTTGACAAAAACAAAAATTCTATAAACAAAACTCCCGTCCTTGAGCATTCGTTCAAGCATTTAATTATATGTGCATGCCTTTATAAATATATAATTATGTGCATAAATATTTTGGGCGTAGGCTCATTCTTTCAAAATGTTTCTTGCCCTAAATACAAGTACCAATGTGCTAAATGCCAGTACTTGTCAATCAGCTATTCAACATTACCATTTGATTTTATCAGATTAAACTCTAATGTAGTATATATTTTGTTCATGTTAAATGTATGATTGTATCATGCTGTTACGATATAATCAAACGTCATCGAGCAAGTACAAACACATTTTGAGTATATAAACATGCAAATACAATCAGACTACAGGCCTGTATGTCTAAGAGGGGCTCGGCTAGTTTTTCTGTTTTTAAATTGGTTAAACATGTCTCAGGTAATAATACCAAAAAACACGCCAGAATCGCAATAAGGAAAGTTAATATTTTAACATTTTCCTTGTGGAGCATCGCAACTGCGGCGCTCGCTGTTTCGCACAACATAATTCATATACCCATAAAAATGAGACCCCCTCCTCCCCCCCCCCCCACCTCCCCACATTTTCAATACGTCTTTCGTTACTGGGCTGAGCTACAAAAATCATGTAACAGTTGACCTTTGTTTGTGCTCCGACTATAATTTCATCATATTTTGATGTCATAATTAAATCTGAGCGAGCTGATATAAAGCTTTACATAAATACTTAGACACACATAGAAATATAAACTCAAGTTATTGTCTCAAAGCAAGATTACGATTGCTATAAAATTAAGACGTAATATGTCAGAATTTCATTGAATAGCTATTAATATAGCCCTCTATTGTTGATAGATTTAGATTTAAGACCGATACCGTGTTCGATCAAGGGTGTGTTCTGTTACGAAAAGCGCGGCCAATTTTTTTTAGAAAGCTTTGTTTGTACACGCGATGCACTCGTAATTCACAGCGACTTGCCCTTGGAATGTGTCCACGGATTGGGAAGATAGCATTGTGTCTGATGGATTAAAAATGCATTTATTAGAGATTACATCGGTGAAGACCACGATGATTCCATGTGATAGTAAAGGTCTAAGTAGTGTTTTGTGTTGATTATTTGGGTGTTGTCAGATGACATTTGTGATGGATTCGGACAACAGTAATGCTGTTCTTCTGTCTGCATGCCATAAGTACGCTGTTGCGTGGCTAGGTAGAATGCTATTACAAAACAACACCTCTAAGTAGATGACACGCTAATAACATACCGAATACAAAGGAAGCATTAGTGATTTAATTATGGAGTGCTTATTTTCTTTTGAATTTTATGTTTACTCCACCGATGGCAGCCGTCATAACAAACACGCTGAGTTCATAATGTTCAATAATAGAATTCATGAAAGTTTTTTATTGGTTTTTTATTTCTTTTTTCCCCCAATATTACACGCATACCGGTATGCTGTTTTTAAGTTACTCCACCAATGGCACCCGTCATAACAAACAAGGTGAGTTCAAAATGGTGAATACAGAATTCATAAAGTGTTTTTTTCTTTTTCTTTTTTAGTTTTTTCCCCAATATTACAAGCATATGCTGTTTTGTTGAAAGCTGATGCTATCTGTAGAAGTAATTTCCTTGGTGATATAATGCAGACGTTGTCGTTGATGCATCAGTGCGTTGTCGTATATATTGCACTCTCATATCAGCTAAAACAAGAACAGAGTTTAACAGCTGTACTTGAACTGTCTTTGTAATATTATCGTTACAGCTGTATTTGTTGATGTAGGAAAAACATCTCGACCAATTACGATCTATTCATGCACATCTAAACATCAACTTCACGTCCAAGTCATTCAAAAGGCTATAAAGGCTAAGATAGGGTTATTTCTTCTAGATTTACGACATATTTTACTATTTAACCAGCACACGGTACATTTTTTTTAATCTGACACATTCTGGTAAAACAATAACAATTTTATTTTTTGTATATTTTAAGAATCTTTTTAAAGCATTTCCAACTGTTTTCATCAATATAGTGGTATTGCTTACAGTATATTAGTGAGTGAAAAGCAAAACATGTTAATGTGTTACCTCTACATTAGTATTAAGAAACATGACACTTAGGATCGTTATCATTAGTTTCAACATTGAAAACGTCACTAGCAAAAAACGCCTGCGGAAACTGATACTGTTTTAAACAACATGGTAGCTTAATTAAGTTTACTGCTAAATTTTCACAACTGGTTTTCAGAATGATGCGGTATTTGACGTCGTCAACTGTTGTCGTGGATTCACCATTAACTTTTGGTACCAACTTCTTTCAATATCATTTCTATGTTAACGTAGAGAATTCCTGAATATTTTGTAAACTAATGAAAACAGTGTTAGCGTTTTGTCTTGTAATAAAACGAAGTAACCCACGTAACCAATACATACTGCGTGCTCGTCTCTGCGAAGTAACCCACGTGACCAGTACACACTGCGTGCTCGTCTCTGCGAAGTAACCCACGTGACCAGTACACACTGCGTTCTCGTTTCTGCGAAGTAACCCACGTGACCAGTATACACTGCGTTCTCGTCTCTGTATTCTTCATCAAGACATGACAACAGTGCAGATGCAGACAGATTCAGAAAATGCATTAAATTGTAATATCACCTTCCAATCTCGTTACGTCACAACGTTCTTTGTTGACATTTTGTTGACATTTGCCTATTCCTGTTTTCTCTACTTGTTAAAACAGTTCCAAGTATAAAGTTGTTTTATAGCGATGGCAGAATGGAGATAAACATACTCTGATTTCATTTTAGAGGTAGGTTATCGTGGATATGAAACCCCTAAATGTTACATTTAAAATATCACGCTAATGCGTTCGGTTTTAAATGTCATTTAGGTGTTTCAAATCCAAGATAACCTACCTCTAAAAGGAAATCAGTATATGTTTATCTCCTAATTATTACTTCTATTTTTATCTGGGACATGGTCTATATCAAGTGCATTTTCGATTAACACATGTCTTTCATGTTATAAACCTTGCCATAGACAGGAAAACGCAACACCTCCTTTGATTCTGAAGTACTAATTGTGGATCACTATTTGGAAGGAAACTATCCTCGATGAGGAGGGAATTGGTTTGATAGGTCCATTGAGAGTACTGAACTTTAGGATCCATGAGCCATCGTGTCTGTTACAGGACTTTACCATTAAGTTACATTCTGTTCTTAACATTTGACAGGTGTTGATGGACGCACGTGTTTTTATCATGATACGTAAGTGTAAGAAATGATCTCCTCCCCATGATGCCTTGAATTAATCAGCTAGTTACAGAAACTCACGTCAATGAGTGCGAAGTGAGATTTTATTCTGGTTTATAATTAGTGTAAAATTCAACTAGAAAACCATGTCTTCAAGCAGAATTGCAGGGAAAACTACGAGAGAAAAAGAGTAGGAATCCAATACGTCAATTAAAACCAAGGTGTCTATGGAGCATTCGCTATCACAGCGGTCCCCAGTCGTTAATTACATGCCAAATTCCTCACGTCAGCACAAAGTGTAGTCATCTGGAGTTAGTAGCCGCAAATAAACCAAACTTGAAGCATTCACGCTTCAATACACCATCGTATACAGTCTGTTATGGCAGAAACGTTGTGTTAATGGCATCTTTGTATTTTGTTTAATTATTGGCTCTTAAAGTTAAACGTGAGGTAATTATCTGGTTAATGGCACCCAACACGATGTTTCACAACTGTCTATTAAATGCCAAACATGTGGTCTGTATAGCGGAACACAGTGATTCATAAACCACTCGGGTATCAATACATGGAAATAAAAACAGAGATCACTCAAATCGGACAACTGGGTCGGTTGATCTACATTTTGAACATGTGATTTTGGCAGCCATCTTGACAACTGGTATGGCATCTTGTATTTTCAATGGGCTCATCTATATCTAACTGAATTTACCAGAAGTGGAAACTGTAGTTCATGGAAACGGTACGCAGACAAAAGCTCACAAGACAAAAGCTCATAAGATATAAGCTCACAAGACATAAGCTCACACCCTTAATGAAAAAAGAGACAAAAGCTCACAATTTTTTTTAACACAGACGTATTTACTCAGTGCTGTATATATTATACATCAATGTGTTGAAAAAAAGACATGGAAACATGGAGGCTACTTTGAATAAAGTGAAATCTGATAATAGTTTTCAATTTTAAAACATGTTCAGGATGTTTTAAGACGTAAATTCGCAAAATATCAATATGTATGTCATATATGGATAATTGGGCGGTAATCTTCTTACTAAGATTATCCAATTAGAAATCAGTTTACAAACATTTTGACATTGAATTAGCCGACATTGATATACTGAACTTTTCTTTCTTCCTTCTCTTCCTACCTTTCTTCCTTACTCACCCTTTCTTCTTTGTTTCTCTTTCTTTCTTTTTTAATAACACGTTATACTAGGATGGTAGAAATTAATGAGGCAATACATTTTCTATTTTTTCGAATTTTTCGGTCGTGAAATGCGAAATCAAGTGAAGCTGACGTACCCTGACCTATACGTAACCTATGAGTAACTTAAAACGAAAGTGTTCGGCTTATTTTAAGGTTGGTTGAATTGGTATGCAAGTGTTGCAGATGCGTTTGATAAAATGCATCTACATAGTAATTTTAAAAATACCATAATTGTAAAATGATCACAGCATTTAGTGCGGTCTGTTCATATGTTTTAGATCACATATCTGATTGTCAAATTATGTAACGACTGAGGTCTTCGGCAATTTTAACATGTATTTTGGTGATTACGACATCGAATCCAGTTTTGGTGATTACATCGAATCCAGTTTGAGTTATGAAAGAAACAAATTTCTCCTAAAATCAGGAACATCCGCCTTTTTATGTAGCCTGAGTAAACCAATTGGAGTTATGAAAGGAACAGAATCCCTCCTGAAATCATGAAGCACCACATTTCTTAAAGCCTGACTGAGCATTATAACTAACTACGTATATACCCAGCATGGTTAGAAAAACAGTAATTTGTGCTCGCTCCACCCGTGACCGGCAGATGGCGCGACTCTAACAAGAGATGACAATCTCGTGAAGGAAGCACCTACAAGTCGAGTAGCTACACGAGGTGGTTGAGGATCACTTGTTTGAATATCCGCACTGCACTGCTGATCTCTGCAGATCAGATGTCTGAAATTCCTGCTCTTGTTCAACAGTAGCTTATCTCCGGATTGATTACAACATGATTATACATAACCACACGTCTGTCAGTCCTAAGTCATGTTTAATATCCTCAATAACCACAATAGAGAGTCCACGCAACCGTGCGTCTGTCAGTCTTAAGTCTTGTTTAATATCCTCAATAACCACAATAGATAGTCCACGCAACCGTGCGTCTGTCAGTCCTAAGTTTTGTTTAGTATCCTCAATAACCACAATAGAGAGTCCATGCAACCGTGCGTCTGTCAGTCCTTAGTCATATTTAATATCCTCAATAACCACAATAGAGAGTCCATGCAACCGTGCGTATGTCAGTCTCAAGTCTTGTTTAGTATCATCAATAACCACAATAGAGTCCATGCAACCGTGCGTCTGTCAGACCTAAGTCATGTTTAGTATCTACAGTAATAACTGAGTCCAAACAGCCATAAGTCTGTCAGTTTAATAACTATACTAGTGAGTCCATACAATCGTGCGTGTATCTAACTATTTATCTTAATTCATTTTTAATACATACTGTGCCAAACATCATACTGACAAATCCACATATCTATATTATTCTCTACAATACCTGTAGAAAGGATTTCATTCGATATTTTCAAACCACTGGAATGTTCTGTAATAATTTCAAGACATGACTAAAAATCTTTCTACACTACTGGATACTCTTTGTTTAAGAAAGAAAAGTAGACTTTAAAAATATGCACATGAAGACTTTTATAAACTTAAAGCTACACTAAGCATTGCTGAGTTTTAACAATTATATCTAAATGTACAAGAGTAACATTCTCTGCACGAACATAACCCTTGTCTGAACAAATCTGATTTGACATTCCATTATGATTACGTCGACAGAATACACGTTTCTAGGTGACCATCACAAACACATTTACTCGACCTTCACCGTAAGTTCAGTGTATTAAGCACTTTGTGAGTGGAATGGTGTAAGTGCCTGGTTTCCTTAAAGCAAGATTAGGAAATTTTGAAATTCTTAAGATCACATTCCCCTGTTAAATAACATTTATGTTTTATCTACCACCATTGCAGTATAAAATGCTTGAATGTCATCGTTTTTATAATAATGTTGCACAATATTATCAAGATTATTTATTGTTAAGATTTTTATCTTGTATTGATTAAAATACTTAACATTTTCTTCTTTAATCAAGTATTACGCAATATTTTTAAAGATAGTAAATTGATAAGATGTTTATCCTTCTAAAATGTATTATGAAATGCTTTACATTCTGATCTATTTTTTTCTCAATATGTTATGACATACGTAACATATTTATCTTCACAAGTACGTTAACACAGTTTTGATCTAATGGAATGTAAGATTCCTAGAGGTTACAATGTTATTATTTTGGGGCAGTTAAGGTTTCAACTGATACGAAATGTATTACATACGCTATCAGTGTTGAAAACCTTTGATCTTTACGTATTTAGACTGTGTCTCACTTCTTGCATTTTTTAAGTCGTAACCTTTCAAGGTGTTTACTTGTTCTTCAAAAAATAATCTTTCATAATATCGTTATTTTAAGAGAGGGATATGTTTCAGTCTTCGATATCCAGTAAGTAACATTATGTAAATCTATATTTTTTAAAAGACTAACCAAAAGAAGAACAACAAAATATATCTACAAAATTACTGCATTGATACTATTAAGCACGTCATTCCTGTTAGCAATGTATTCCGTTCTGTTTTGTAATTATGTTAACACGTGTTAAGGTCAAACATAAAAGTATGATGGACAGCTTTACCGATACTCCCTATGGACTCTGCATTGTGCAGATATACGGTTGTCAACAAGATAACAGTTTTGTCGTATCAGATGTGTAGAGACTAGTACTGCGAGCGGAATGTAGCTCAAATGGTAGAGTGTCCGCCCGTGAACCGATCGGTCGTCTGATCGATCCTTCTCAGTAGAACCATTTGCAGTTTGGTCTATTTTCCGTTCCATACAATGGTCCACAACTGGTTAATCAAAGGCCGTGGTATGTGCTGTCCTGTCTGTGGGACAGTGCATACAAAAGACCCCTTGCTGCTTAACGGAGAGCGTTGCCTGTGTGGCGGCAGCGGGTTTCCTCTAAATAAATATGTCAGAAAGACCAAATGATTGACGTCCAACAGCCGATTATAAGATAAAAGTCAATGTGCTCTGGAGGTGTCGTTAAATAAAACAAACTTTACTTTTAATACAGTATCGTGAGGAAGTTTGTCAAAGATATGAATGTGTGCACTTATGGTAAAAAGGTAAAGTTTGTTTTATTTAACGATGACTCAAGTGCACATTGATTTGTATCTTATCATCGGCTATTGGACGTCAATCGTGCACTCGTGGATCCTATCAAGCACTGATGGCGCATCTCTCATAAACACAGCCATTCGTTGTCAAGACTATTGTTTTCACCAACTGAATTGAGATTTCCAGCTCAAGTATAGTATTTGACTGTGTCTGAGTCTTTGTTCACTAGCTATCAATCGGCATCAGTTTGACCACAATTGTAGTCACTATATTATTAAACATCAACAGCATTGTTGTCTGGGAATTTAATCATTTTGACACAGATACTATCAATTTCAGCCTGCTGTGACATTCTCTTGTAAACATTTTAAACTCTACTAACTTCTCGACCTCTGGGCGTATGCTTAATTTTAACTATTATAATGCACAGTGCATATAGTATATTAATAAATGTTTAATATAAAAAAAACAGTCGACCACTTTGAAAGATGAGTCTAGATATGGTTGTCTAGAATTTAAATACACCTCGATGTCACGAGTGAAATAACCCTGACTAACGAAACATCTAATGAACTTTGTCTTGTATAGATATATATGTTTTTTTTACAGAAATTAATATTTCAATTCAAGATAATTTATTAATCATGCCCCTCGCCCCTTAATATTTTCTTAATATTGATGTTAAAAGACTGATAGGAAAAAAATTATACATGTACATTTGACAATTTTGTTTTGTGTGCGTGTGTTTAGTACAAATAGGATACATGGTATCAGGACTTATTTATTTATTTATTTATCTATTCTTCCACAGGTGACTGGTGTTCTTACACAAGGTCGTGGCGATGGATCGGAATGGGTGACGTCATTTATGGTGTCTTTCAGTATGGATGCTTTTCACTGGAACTACGTCACTGATAGCTATGGAAACCAAAGGGTATGTAACTTTACTTGTGTCACAAGCATACGTGTTCATATTTTCACATGTATTTGGAATAAAAAGAAAACCAGTTTAGTATAACAATAAATTGCGAAAGACGTTCAGATTCAATATCACTTACTAATACATCTCGGACTATGACATTTTCATTAATTCTTGATTATCGCAAAAACATTTCGTTTGCAACATCTGAACATTTTTACCCACCCATCATTATAACCTTGAACTGCTACATTCGTCATCCTGTCACTGTCAGCCATAATTTACACGGACCATCAGCATCCAGTTGGTTGATAACTTTGAGGCAGCTCTTTGATGTGTCTCAGAGTTGATTGTCTCGCTACAACACTATTCAGCTACAAACAGATGGGATTTTCTCACCCCACATATTTATTTTAAAAAAAACATACATATGTGTAGTATTTATTATTATTATTATTATTATTATTATTACTGGATGCAGTGAGCATGTTTATCTGTGAAAATATTAACACAGATTGGTTATAAGCTAAAATATAGTTGAACATTCTCTCTCTCTCTCTCTCTCTCTCTCTCTCTCTCTCTCTCTCTCTCTCTCTCTCTCTCTCTCTCTCTCTCTGTCTCT